>VZRR01013082.1:910024-997947 GCA_013398015.1 Oreocharis arfaki
AACTTGCCATCAACCAGGACCTCAGGTCACTTTCCAAAGCACTGCTCTCCAGCCTCTCACTCCCCAGTCTGTCTGTACATCCAGGGTTGCTCCATCCCAGGTGCAGAATCTGTCACTTGTTTTTGTTAAGCTTCTTACAGCTGGTGGTTGCCCACACTTCTGGTTTGTCCAGGCCTCTCTGCAGGGCCTCTCTGCCTTCAAAAGACTCAATAGCTTCTCCAAATTTACTATGGTCTGTAAACTTACCTAGTAACCCTTCAAGTCCTTCTTTCAGGTCATTAAATGAAGGCATTTGAAGAAAACTAGCCCTGAGATGGAGCCCTGCATAACCCCACTAGTGACAAGTGCCAGCCTGATGTAACCCCATTTTTTTTAACCCTTTGTGCCAGTTGTTCACCCATTACATTAAGTATTTATCCAGGAAACGCTGGTTTTCTCAAGTACGTGCATCCAATATAGGTACCAAATTAAAAAGATATAAGAAGACTCTCAGCCTGGCTGTGGTGCCCCTTACATTTCTTACATGATCTGTTTCCAGTTATTACACTTAAACTAAAATCACTTATTTATTTAGGAAGCAGTGGTCTTAGTTTTCATACAAACATGTATGCAGAGATGTCAGTCTTCAGTATTCTTTCTTCTCTGAAATTACTGAAGTACATTTGGCATGACAGCCTTGTAGTATCTGTGTGTTGGTGGTACCAGTGATAACAACATTTATGAATATAGATATTTCTGTTCTCTGCATCTCCAGGATTTATATGTGTGCTTGTTAGGAAGTAATTGCAGACCTTGCACAGGTTTTATTGTGTTATTTATTCTCATGCAAACTATTGGTATTGAAACATTTGCTGTTCTTTTTTTCTGTTCAATTCTTGTGTGAAAAAAACTTACTATTTTTATCTGTCTTATCTGTGATAATCCCAGAAGTAACACAGAAACTGAGAACAACTGCCATTCAGCTGATCTTCAACATCCTCATGAGGGGAAGTGGAGAGGCAAGTATGATCTCTTTCCTCTTGTGACCACTGACTCAACTCAAGAAAAAGGCATGAAGCTGAGTCAGGGGAGAATTAGGTTGGATATCAGGAAAAAATGTTTCACCCAGAGGGTTGCTGAGCATTTGAACAGGCTCCCCAGGGAAGTGGTCACAGCGCCAGCCTGACAGTTCCAGAAGAGATTGGACAATGCTCTCGAACACATGGTGTGACTCTTAGGGTGTCCTGCCCAGGGACAGGATTTGCACTCAATGATCCTGATGGGCCCCTTCCAACTCATCATATTCTATGATTCTATGATTCTAAGTGCCATGCTCAGTGTTACATCACTCTTTCTGGCCCTTGGCTCCAACATTCTTGGATCCATATCGACTCAGATACAAAGAAAGATGTGAAATATCCTCATTCAGTCTGTGGACAAGCAGTTAAATTCTTTTCTCAAGAAGGGAGAGATGGGGTGTCAAAGACTTTTGGCCTATGGAAAAAAAATATTAAAACAAGAGTCCCATTTGTGGAGAGAATATTTTATCCAATATATTGATATGCAAAAATTGTGGGACTATAGTTGTGATGCACTGTATTGGATTCAGAATACAGATCTTCAGAACACTTGTAAGGATACTAAGCAGGTTGAAGTTAATCTCATGTTGACAATAAACAACACTGCTAAAGCAGAGGATTAGTTCCTGGATAGTATTTGCTCCTGGTACTCAATCCCCAAGTCTAGTCTACCTTTTAAATATAGGTATTGTAGATGAATCTCTCGGTATTAAGCAATAAAATTCACTAAAATCCCATTTTAAGAAAACAAATTAGAAATTCTGCTTATAATTTCTGTCGCCTGTTCATCCAGTGACCTGCTAAATTGCTCTCTGCTATATTTTCATATTGTCTCTGCAGACAGCTTAAAAAAAAATATGATTCAATGCTGTTTTCTGTGAAACATCCAGTTTAAATTATTTCTAACCTTGATGCTACTGTGATAAAATTCTTTGTTGCTTTTTTGTGGTTTTCCTTAGAACATGATGCTCCCACATTTTGTTAGGCTTTGCCAAAGCCACATGTGTCTCTTGGCCTGTTGGACAGTAGAAAATAGAAAGATCCATCAATCAAAAGAATGGAGAAAAGCAACTTATGTTGAAGATTTTCAATTTGTTTCCATTTTCATTTTGATCTAAGTTAGACCACTTAGTGTGGTGTTCTGGCCCACTGGATGCTGTTTGATCACTTGGACTACAGTCAATACATTCTTGTGCGTGCTTGGAGTTTTGCTTCTTTGCCAAATGCATCACTACAGCCTATTAGACCTTGAACTTGTGCTGGGCACAGCAATGTGGCCTGACAGTGCCTGTTGATGAGTGAAATGTACGTGCTGCACATGTATATTAAAGTTATGTACTCTCAATTTCTTCACCCTTACTTTTCTTTCCCTAATGCATTTCTCAGATCCTGCAGCTCAATGGAAACATATGTCCAACTTGTAGCAGCAGTTACAAGAAATCAAGTGATGCCAGACTGTATTTTTACATAATGGAGGATACAATAACAATATTATAAACACATTACACAAATCAGTGTTTCATCAGTATCTTGAATATATCATTCTCTATAGCTTTTATGTCTGAAGGCAGTTGAAAGCTTCTTATATTTGTCACACTTTTATTACCTCTGTTATATCTTTTTACTGTCATAACCCCAATTAACTTAAGAAGTAGGAATAATTGTTTTTTTCTAAATTAATAAAAATCTGGAAGTAACAAATATTTTCAGTCTTAAGACAATGAAAGTATTTGTCTAGAGATGTGATGAAGGGGAATGACTGAAAAATTCCCTAGCAATGGCTGTGAAAACATATGTGAGCAAAGCTGAGATTCAGCTCTGCTCTTTCTAAATTCATACAGTTTCTACTTTTATACAGCCAGAAATACGAAAGATCTCATGCAATCTACTGAAAGAATAATACTCTCTCATGTCATACTAAAAGCACATCTTTTACTTTCATGCAGTCATAATCCAAGCTACAAAACATTTCAAACACAGAGACAGTTCCTGTCATGATTAACTTGTTTTTTATACATAAAACCAGCCATAAGAGGTAGATAAATAAAAAAATCTCTGAGACAATATTGTCTAAACCAATACGCAGTGGGAATGGGTACATCAGCAAATGGCTACCAACAATTTTCATGAGCATCATGATGTAGAATTTTAAGGGGAGAGATGAAATATGGTAACAGTTAGCTGCTCTGAAAATGTTTCTGAGAAACTCCTCCCATGTCTGAGAGGTAGCATGAAGCTTTTTTGAAAATATAATGAATAATGATGCATCTGTCTGAGGTGTGAGATGACATTTTATCATAAATAAGATATGATAGCTGGGTGTTTCAAGGTTGTTAAGGTCCTTGAAAATGAAGGAAAGTGGATTATGCTTGATTGTAAAGAGATGATGAAGTACAAGTAGCTGATGGAAAAAAATTTAAAAGGGAGGGCGAAAGCCAGAAAAAAGTAAATGGATGAATAAGTGGGTCAGGACTTAACAGTGGGTGTCAAAACAAGGAGAAAACATTTTTTTAACTCAAAAGCAGTATGTATCTAGACAAGACCTTTAGCTCTGTAACTTGCGAAAAACTACACCTTAAACAAGTGCAAACAAAATTAGGCTCTGAAGAGCCAGAGTGATATAAAAATCAAAAATGGCACTTAAAAGTGAGCCCTGTCCCGGCACTGTATTAGCAGTTCTTCAGAGCCCCTGCTGGGACTGTTACCAAGAGATGATGTAATGGGAATGACATTCATTTGTCATGTAAGAAAGTTGTACTGAGACAATGAGCAGTGAAAGACTAATTTGACTGTGAATTGTTCTTGAGCCTCACATTTTCTGTAGAAAAAGGCCCTAGAAGAACAAAAGTAAGGAATTGGAAATAGAGGATGGAAGGAAAAAGAGCCCTTCCTGCTCTTTGAAAGGCTGTTTCGTGTAGGTGAAGAGTGACCAGTGAAGGAGGGGCAAGAAACAGAAATCATACAAGTCTTCGGAAAGATCTTGGTTAACAGCACTGAAGGCAGTTGGTCAGTCAGAGAGCATAAAAGGGGCAAAATTGTGCTGAATTTGGCTAGGTTTCAAAACTGTAGGAAGACTATGCTTGTGTCAACTTAATAAGTGATTACATAGCTTTAGTCCTTCTTAAATTCTATTTCTCAAAATGTTTTCAGTAATATACCTTGAATGCATAACTGACAATAAATATAGTTACCATACAGAGTTTTTAGAAGTTATTATTAATAGTTTTATTTTGGTTAACTTTCCGTTTCTACCTTCATTCCTCTTTCACACAATAAAGCCCGAATTTTCCTTGCCTCTTTTTTTTTTTTAATTTGTATTTGTAAATAGGGATTTGAATTTGGGTCTCTTGATTCCAGCAAAATACAGTTCAGCTGGACTTGATGTTAAATGTCTTTTTGCACTTTAATTGTTCTATGATTCTATGAAATTTGTGTTTTAAAATTTTATAATAATATCCAAAAATGATACAAAAGAGACAGAAAATTCTTTCTGATGCCTGCACTTGGAGTAGTGGGTCCACAGCAGGCCCACTAATGATGCTATTTCTTTCTGTTAAGTCAGCAGAATCTCATCTTTAGAAAAAGCTGTGGAGGACTGGCCTATAACTGCCTATTGCCTATAGCTAACTGACTATTCAAGAAGACTATATGAAACATGAAATAAAAATAATTTTTTCAGCAGAACTTTTAGGAAAAGGCAGTCTTTTGGACAAGATCCCATAGGAAAACATACTTCTCTGGCTGTATAAGCTTTTATTTCCTATGCAATACAATAAGCATCCAGAAACAGGCAGAAATCTTGAGAAACAAAACAAAACAATAGAACTTTAATGTACTGCTGAAATACTAGAAATGCAGAGATACTTTCGTCGTACCAGTTCCTAAGGTTTTCAGATGGGTTATTTTTGCATTACCAGCAAAACAAAAAGTCATGATACAGATTGCTGCATATTTTTATGTGTCTAAAGTTTAATTTTAGTAGAATTTGCAGTAGGACTGATAAACCTAGATTCAATGGTAGTCTGGCATTCAAGTTACTGGGGTATCTTTATTAATTATCTTCAGAAATCTGCTCCACGGTATTTTCCTTGGTTACAGAGCTCATAAGTGCTGTGATTGTTATCTCAAAAACCAAAATACTGTAAGGTTTCACGCATCTTTCATTTCTGTATTTCAATACTATTGAAATACAGCAGCTAGTCCAGGATACACATGCTCATTTCTTATTTTATTTTTTTTTCCAGAAAAAGCTGACTCCGTGGTTCTGCACCTGTTGCCTTTTCATTTCCAGGTGAAAATGGTCATGAAGCATGTAAATTTTTGAGTCCTACATGCCTGGACATCCCTCCCTCTCAGACGTTGTACCAGTAAAGATTGCTCTTCTAGTTTTCCCTTTGGATCCTCTGGTCCAGTGGAAAATGACTCTGCCTACGGCAGGAGGGCTGGAACTAGAGGATTTTTAAGGTCCATTTCAACCCACCCCATTCTATGATTTTATTAAAAGTTCATTGTAAAATGGCCAGTATTGACCAATATTATATTTCTTCTTCAATATAAATATTTTTCCCCCCCAAAAAAACAGGTTGGAAGCAACAGTTTTCCATGTATCTATTACTTTATCTTTCAGCTGTCCCTGTAGGCAACGACTTCTTTTCTGTGCCACTTTGAAGTGCAAATTTTTGGTGTTAAAAAGCGACTACAAGTATGCTTCTCAAACAGCAGCTGTCCTCTTCTCTGATAAAGTTTGATCCTGGGCAGGCTGTCCTGTTAAACTCCCAAACAAAAATCACACTGCCTGAGAAAGAATGCTAAATCTACTAATTGCAGCTAAGTACTTGCTGAGTGCCAGCTCTATTAAACTGTTTCTACAATTCAGGCATTGAGCAAAATTCAGCTATTTAGCTGAGCAAAAATCAAGTACAATAACATAGATATAACTTGTTAAGGTGGAAATTTCAGGTGCATTTCCAGAGAGCTGTTACAGAGAGAATGTTGGATGCAACTAAATAGTGAACTTCACTGCCTAGTAATGGCACAGAATCTATTATATTAGAGCTATAAAACATTTGCAAGAACATAAAATACTGCATTAAATTAGGAGAGAAGACCCTAGGTAAACTTCTAGAAGGAAATATTAAAAAAAAACCCCAAACAAACAATTGAATTTTTAAGCTCTAATACCAGTTTCAAGAACTGCAAAGAAAAACATGACAATTCCATCTGCATTTCCAGAGAGTCCCTCATACCTCTTACTCTTATTGTGCCAAATGTCTTGTCAGGTTCAATTTTCAGGTTCTTTCTAACAACCTCCAGTCAACATATGTGTTTTTCCTTTTTCCTATGTTAGTTGCTGTGGACTGGAACCATTGCACTGAAGTGCCTAAGGAACAGAGGAAATGGAAGATTTCCAGATTCCCTGTCAATCAGCTTTTTTTCTTAGCTACCATCATTTTTAAAACATTGTTTCCTAATAGAGTATGGAAGTTGAACTAAAAGCAAATGCAATACAGAGAAAGAGGCCAGCAACAAGCTTCACTCAGAGAAAAGTTTTAAAGGTGATTTATCTGAACAGCAAATATCATGGCTCTATGCACTACCTGCAATGCTAGTGCAACTCTATGGATCATTAAATATAGAATGTATTTGTGTCTATTTTTTTAGTCCTCATTTTTTTTGACAACCTCTATAACGGTGCACTCACACTGTGATTAACCCTTTCTCCTGCTTGTGCCCTTTCCTGCACTCTAAATAACCCATGGAGAGACAATCAGTGTCCTGATTAGATGATAAGCAAATAGATGCATAGGAGTGGGACCAATGTCAGCTGCAATTAAGAAAACCACAAATTGCCGTCTCATTTAAAATTTCTCAATTGTACTTGTTATCTGAAAACTACTCTCCTCAAATAGTCTTTAAATATCACAGAATCACATAATAGTTGGGGTTGGAAGGTGTGCCTGGTGATTACCTATTTCAACTCCCCTGCTAAAGCAGGTTCATCTAGAGTAGATGGCACAGGATCATGACCAAGCAGATTTTTAATATCTTCAGAGAAAAGTTAGTTTCCATAGTTACTTCTAAAATTCGACCCAAGTGAATTCACTGTGTCTGTCTCTGTCTGTCTGTGTATCTGTCTATCTGTCTAATATTTGTGAAATTCTACACTAGCTTCTTTGACATTTTGAAGTGTGCAAAACTTTAGTCCTGCAAAGGAGCATTTTATTAATGTTGATTCAGAATCAGCCACAGATGAAGGCTCAATTCAGAGCTGTGTTACTGTAGCGAGAGGTTAGTCCAGTCCTAGTCTTTATCAATCTTCTTTCTTAAAGAAAGGACGGTTATGCACTTTCATAAACCTGGAAAAGAGAAAAAACTCTTGTTAAAGTTGCATACGCACAGAGAGTACAGTGCATTTTCCCTGTGGTTCACTTATATTTACTTGTGATATTTTTCTTCTGTTAGAAAGACAAAGAATTAATTT
This sequence comes from Oreocharis arfaki, assembly GCA_013398015.1. Classification (NCBI taxonomy): domain Eukaryota; kingdom Metazoa; phylum Chordata; class Aves; order Passeriformes; family Paramythiidae; genus Oreocharis; species Oreocharis arfaki. The sequence continues at coordinate 917,564 of VZRR01013082.1, forward strand.
AATAACACTTACCGTGAGATTTTAAAATTGATTTTACCTTAATTTTGAGATGTTTACCCTGAGAAATATTAAAAATATTACATCTTGTATATTACAATCCTCTGCATATTTTCCCCAATTTTTTTGCCTATGCATCTAAAGTAGGACAATATAGAAAGAGAAAAAGAAAAAGAAGAAAAAGAGAATGAAAAAGAAAAAAAAAAAAAAAGAAAAAGAAATACCAGCCTATATATCTCTCTATACAGGATTATACAAATATCCTGGTATGTGGAAGAAGTGCGAGTAACACTGGAATGTTATAAAAATATGGAAATAAAGGAATGTCAAAGGAACTGTTTTAGTCTTAGATGGAGTGAAAAGAATCGTAGTAAAAATTTTTTACTGCAGTTAGGCTCTATTTTATCTTACTGCACTATGTATATTTTGATGTTAGAACGTTGTCTCAGATGGCCCAGGAATATAAATCCTAAAATTAATCTTTTTGTGATAAAGAGTTGCCAATGATATTTTGTATGTACATGTTGAAGGCTGGTCAAATGTTTCACCACCAGGGATGTCTTTTTCCCAGCAGGATTTAAGTAATATTAATAGAGCAAGATAAATACTTCATTGTTTTATAACATGCTCTGGTGAAACTATTCAGGCTGCCAAACCAATGCTGAATATATGGGAAAACTGTGTTTTTGAAAGTGATACACAAAAGTAATCAAGAACAAAGAATGCTTTTAGTTACACGCAGTTGAGGAGTGCGCTCAAAATAAGCATGAACATTTTGCAAAACCATGGAGAAGTCCTTGTTTTATTACTTCTCCTATATCGTTGGCTGGACAGACTCTGCTCCAGATTGTCAGACTGCATCAAAATTTACAGCTTCAGTAACAGCAAGTTCATTAAAAGGATACTTCATCAGACTAATAAAGGAGCCCTTTCTGCAGCAGATTGTGTCTTCACTGGTTGGGAAAATGGATGCCCCACAGCACAACTTTCAGGGCTTAGCCTGTCTGGCAAAGGGAAGAAGTGTGGAAGAGTAAAGAAATGTCTGAACACTTACTAATAGCAGTAGTAGACAGCAGGAATTCTTGTTTGCAGGACACATTCTCATTCTAGCTTAGAAAAGATTTTTTGCAAATACATTTTTCTCTTAAAATATATTGACAGTCTTGTTTTTATAAAATAAAGAAAGATGCCAACATTGCTTTTCAAAACACTTGTCTGAAATATGTTTGAAGTTAAGATAATAGCTGCTTTGCAGGGCTCAGCTAAAACAAATATTGCATTTTTTATTAAGTTTATTCCCTACATATATTTATGCATATATATAGAATCTAAACATTTAGTACATCATAAATACCTGAGCTGGAAATAGTGCAGTTTGGAATGAAATCAATGAATGTTTATTTTGATCCCACAGATAAATTAATTAGTTAAGTTCTGGGGAATATTAAATAATTTTATTTCATACACAAAGAGAAAATATTTATATTTCACATAGTAAAATCTACACATTATGAAAATGCCTTAAAAAATCTCATCTATGTTATCAGGTATATGGATGTGGAAATTATACCTACTTGGTATTATGTGTGGCAATAAAGATCCAGTTCAGCTTTTAAATAGATGAACACTGTCAGAATAAAGCCTATTGCCTTATGCTAGATGTTGATATAATATTCTTTGATGTTTATAAGAATGAATAGAAAAGTGATTAAAAATACTGTCCCAAGCTTAAAGCCTATTTATTGTGTACACTTTTTACATTCAGAAAAGCATATATTGCTCCATGAACCAATTATTAGAAGAGAATTATATTATGAAAGAATAATCTTCTGTATTTATCTGAGGATTGTATACTCAGTATAAAATGAAGTTCACAGCAAAATAAGGTGTGAGTACTCTTGCAACAAGGAGGCCTTTGAACATTTTACCTCTCTGCTGGAACTTAAAATTTTGTAAGATTGGGATTCTGCATGATAATATAAACATCTTGACCAAAAGGGCAAAAAAAGACAGAGATAAAAATTCTTAGGGGAAGCACAAGAAGGAATGAGTGTGATAATGACACCAGCCCTTTTGAGAAACATTGATTTCTAAAAAACCTGCCTTCATAATATTCTCTTAAAGATGGTAAAATGCTTGCCTTTATATTTGAAGGTCAGATTATTCAATAGGTAGGTCAGATTTTCACTGATCTTCCGTAAATATTTAAGGCGAATACACGCAAGCATCTATGCAAACCCACAGATTTGTGTTATCGAAATAATTTCATGAGCATGAATTTTTTTGAGAGTTTTCATGGTAAATCACTTCGCATCAGTCTTTGTCTAGTAACCTGGTTATATTTTTCTTCAGATGTAACTGCTCAGTCAACAGCCAACTCCTTGAAACGTAACACCTCTTAATTTTGCCATCTTTCCTGCCAAGTGTATTTTTCTGAGGTAACTGCCATAAAGACATACATACATACATACATATATATGTATGGGTACAACCATAGAATATTTTAGGAAGCTATAAGTGTTTCATAGCAGTATTTCAGGTCAGTCTTTTAAAACATTACTTTCATAAGAATAGGAAGAGCCAAAATCAAAAATATCTGACTAAATCTGTAAACAATTTAGTTGCCTGCAAATTTTCAATGCTTTCAATTTGTAGTATTCAGTAATAGTGTCTGTCTTATTTAACACACACACAAATAGTTTAGAAAAAGAAATTCAAAGTTAACAGTTACATTTACAAATTATAATAACTTGGAAGATTTTTTCAATGCGGGGGAAGATGCAGCAATACATCAAATTAACCAGAATAAATAAGGATCATGGTCTAAAATATTACAAAATTAAACTGATCTTAGAAAAAGCCCAGCTCATACAAAATCTGGCATGCAATGATCTGAAAAATAGATAATATCTAATGATATAAGTACTTGGGAAACTGTCATACTGGAAGAGACCATGATTTATATGCAAGGTCAAATGTACGTAATTTTATAATGAGATACAGTTTCAGTGAGAAAAAACAAAACAACAAACAATAAGAATGTTTCATTCAACAGAGTGAGAGAACTGTTAAGAGAAAATGCTGCACAAGCCAAAAAGGGATACATTGTTGTACTATTAAGTATTGATGAAAATCAAGCAACACCAAGGTAAATGTAACTTTTGTTTTTTGAATATAGCATCAGGATTTGTGCCATCCAGGCTTAAGAGTACAGTTGAAGAATATATCTTTCTGAGAAACTATAATAGAAGGTGTGCTGGTATATCAGAAAATACATTTGTCAAATATAACTTTCTAGATAGTATTCATGTTAGAGAATTTAGAAGGTACACAGTAAAAGTTCTCCTTGAACATTAAAAGTCGATGATAAAAAGAGGAAAGGAAAAAAAAAGGAGATGTTTCAAAAAGATATTCTTTGGTATTTGATGAAGACTTTGGCCTGCTAAAATGTTTCCTAAGTTTGTGTGGTTGGAATGTTTTCTTTGGCAATGAAAAAGCGCTCTCTGAATTAAAATGGCACAACTGCATCGCTTCTACAATAGGCACAGAAGCTTCAGAGCTTACATTTTGGAGTCCATTAAAAATGTTGAAATATTTCACCTTGAAATGTCTGTATTAATTCTCTTCGTCCGTTCCCTCTTCTTCCCAAATGCATTAAAAATTCAAGAAGTTTGAAAGCAGTATTCTTGTGGCTGTGCAAAAGCTTTTATTGGCAGCTTTTGCATTTTCTCTTTAGCAAATGGATTTTTTAAATCTTAATGAACTCTGGATTTGTGACCCACCACATTATTTCTGCTAAAGAAACAAACCATCTGGACAACACTTCTGTGGGTTTATTTGTATTTATTTAAATTAACAGCCGTGTATGTCATTTTCAACCATAATGAACTCTTTCCATTCAGGTGAATTCTCTGAAGTCTTTAAATTTTATGGCATGAAGCATTAAAGCTATAGTGAGCACATTGAAACAATTACACCGAAGTAAAGATGATCATAAAGCCAAGACTGTGTGCCTCTCATGCGGAAAGCACTCATGGAAAGAGAAGGAGAAAGAAGGAGGAGAAGGAGAATGGGAAAGAAAGAGAAAGAGAGAGAGAAAGAGAAAGAGAGAAAGAGAAAGAGAAAGAGAAAGAGAAAGAGAAAGAGAAAGAGAAAGAGAAAGAGAAAGAGAAAGAGAAAGAGAAAGAGAGAAAGAGAAAGAGAAAGAAAGAGAAAGAGAAAGAGAAAGAGAAAGAGAAAAAAAGAAAGAGGAAAAGAGAAAGAGAAAAAGAGAGAAAAGAGAGAGGAAGAGAGAAAGAGAAAGAGAGAAAGAGACAAAGAGGCTGGCCAAGGCAGATGGGGACCAAAATCTGCTACTATATGCAACTGAGTGGAATACAATTTGAGAATACTTTGATGACTTTTCACTTAGAATGAGCGAACTGACACAGAATTAAGAACTGGTAAGGTAGTCCTGTGGGTATTTCTGTCCTTTGTTTAATCTTCAGTTGTGCCACATTCTGAAAGTTTTCCATATGTTAAGCACAGGGATTTAGTATCCCCTGTCATGTTGTCTCGGTTTAAAAGACAAATGTCTGCCAAGGAAGGTAGAAACCTTCCTGAGATGGAAAGACAGCCCCTCCCTCCAAATTATTGTGATTTTGAAAATTACGGGGCTTCCAGGCAAAAATATGGGAAAAGGAATAACAGTTCTTTATTAGAATACATATATCTATGTAACAAGACAAAACAAACAACAAAACAACCAACCAACCAACAACAACAAGAAACAAAACCCCAAAGCCGCACCAGAAGTTGCCCACCCGTCGGGCGGCTCTCCCTTTGGTGTAGCTATGACCACAGCTGGCAGGGGGTGCTGTTGGCTCAGGCGAGGCAGAGAGGCTCCAGTGGCTCTCTCGCGGCTTAGGAGGGTGACTCTCTCTGATGGCTCAGGAGAGGCAGAGACGGTGCAGTACATCCCACATGGTTTCAGGGGAGCCTCTAATGCGAGCCCGGAAACCTCCCTGGAGGTTGATGGCAACCTCAGAGAGAGAGAGAGAGAAGGTGGGGGCTGGTTCCCCAGAGCACTGACGTAGCCAGTGGGAGAACCTTGGCGTTGGTGGCTGCCGAGGTCTCAGTCTATCAGGAGGTGACACCCTCTCCCTCTGGAGAGAGGGAGGGGGTGGGGTTTGGTCTCTCCTGAAAACACTCACAGAGACAGTGAGGGTATTTCTTGGTGCTGGTGGCCACCGCAGTTGCAGCTCACGGACAGCTGGGACCCTGCATCCCTCTTGTAAGCAGCAGGCTGACCAGCGGGGGGCAGGGAGGACATCACGGCAGTGCCGAACCGCCGAGCAAGAGTCCAGCGCCCAAACCACTGTCTCCCCTCCAAGCAGGGCAAGAACGGCCAAAATGCTGTTCCTCTCCCCTCCCCAAAACCATTTCAGTGGTATGTCAAGGTACTTGGCTATTCCTTTTGTCTCTTAATCACTGCACCTAGAAAGCCACCCCAGCAGCTCCCTGACAACAAATGGGAAGAAATTCCCTGAGAAACCTAACCCAGAACTCATGCATCAGATCATTAATAAAGGCCTAGCACAGTAGCAGAGTGACCATACAGATGTGACCTCAACTACTGAGTTGCTGCTTTTAAAAAAATCTTTTTTTTTTTTTTTCAGGTCTTTTCTTCTTGGTTTCTGTTTTTAATCCTGCTGCTTTCCGTTCCCTACATATCCAGAGAAAATCATAATAAACATTATTTTACTCAATTATTGGAAGAAATATTTTGCTGTGCATAATGCCATACTCCAGCACTCTTAATTCCGAAGCTCACAGACATTTTTCCACAGCAGTACTCTGTGATCTCAGGAACTGCACTTTTATCTCCACAGTATCTGCTAGAAACACTTTTCTCTTGTGTCTTCTATACATTCACACACAAACAAACATAATGGCTTTTTAATTGCACTGAATTAACTAAGATGAAATAAAGTAGAAATGGACATAAACTATAAGGCCTTATCGCAAGGTGTCAGCACATAATTGCAAAATTTTCAGATTATAAACTCCAGTACAGCCCTGTCAAAACCATGTACAAAACCTGCAGTTTTAATTGGTCATGAAAACAGAAATTTATACTGAATACGAATTGTTGTGGTTTGAGTTTTTTCCTCACCATCCATAATCAGACTTTTACATATGGTCTCTATGTTTATTTGATGTGCAGAATGTACATCATCCATCCAGGCTGACACTTTTAGAGGGGAAAGAAGAGAGTTTTTTTGAACTATTGCCTACGGAAGGTGTTGGTCTATTCTGGGTACTTTGATGGCTAAAATGACAGTGTTATAACTGGGTTGCCTTTGCTGCAGCAATACCTGCTTTTATGCCATAACATGAAGGGCTGGAAGAGGAGTGGAACCAACCACAGATGGAAATTCCACTTACTTTCTGTATGGGGAAATTTCTTTTGTTTTTCCTGACTAATAATGGAAATTGCTCTGAAGTTCTACACGTGTGTCCTGAGGGATGACCAGTTAGGAAGACTTTGCACTTCAAATGCAGAGAATATATGCAAACAAGCAAACACAATCATGACAAATGGCCTAGGAAAGGGAGTACATGTATCCTAAAATGACTAAATTTTTTCCAAATATTATGTAGAAAAAATCCCAACTGCTCAAATTTATTGTTCTTTATTGTAAATTTTTCTCCTCATTCAAGAAAAAAATACCACGCTTTTTTGTTCCATTTTCTTTTCGGCCTTCTTTTAATAGACTAGTCTACCACATGTATGGCAATAGTCATTCTTAAAAGGGAGCAAGAATGTACAACACCTATCAATTTAGCAATACGATAGGGTTAAGCTCCACTCTGGCATAGACGAGCAGCAGCCAGATGAACACAGTGGGATTAGTTCACAAACACAAAGTCTGAGTTTGGCTCCAAGAGACTAGTTTGTTTAGATAGGCTACAAAAAATTCAAATTACTCTACTACAGCCAGAATTTCACTCTTTCAATTCTTCTGTTTGTCTACTCCAAGCCTCTGCACATTGAAAAATTCACCTATCACTCATCAAGTCACATTTCCAAAATAGACAGATTCAAATGTTGATCTGTTTTCACAGTTCAAATTATTTCCTAGGCTTTCTGATGCATTTTGTGACTTAATTTTACCATCAAAGGTCATTATAAAAAACAAACTGCCTTACATTGCAGATACAACAAGTTTCTTTAAAAAATTAGTATTTAGGTACTATGCTTCCTGAGTTTCTAAAGGCAAGGCTTCACTTAACAGATTGGCTGGCCTCTGTTCTCAGTTCTGCATTTTGCTGGTTATTTCACAGGTTAACAACTGTTGCCGAAAATGTCTGTAAATCTGTGTTTTGCAAAAAGATGAAAATAGTTAACTTTCCTCTTCTAGTTCAACAAAAAAAAAAAGACCATTCAAAACCATTTTTGCTCTACAGAGGGTGAATTAATCACAGAAAAAGAATAATTAGATGCTTTGAACCATCTGCCTCACATCTTTCAGTAGCTTGCTCTGCAGTCTCCACCCAATAATTAGAGGTAGAAACGTGGTAGATTAGGAAGACCAGTTCAAGGCTGTACATTTCAGGTGTTGCAAAGCTGCTTTTTTTGACCTTGCAGTGGGATATCACATCTTCTAACTGAATTTCCAGTATACATTCATACCTTTCTCTGCTGTTTTTGTTAGAGACATCTGCTAGCCAGATCAGATGTAAGGAGATTGTTTTGAATTTCTACCCTCGGTGATCAGATCTCTCATGTAGCATAGGTTAAAATTATTAATTTTGTGGTAGATACAGACACCTGGAAATTATGCACTGACCATTGGCAGTGAATTTTTAGTTTTTTCCTCTTTTTCCCTCTGCAGCCCTATTTAGTATTTAATAAATAAAAATAAAGATTTTTGTCAGAAGTACTTTTTTGCTTTGGTAATGAAAATAACAATTTCTTTGGGATTACTAAATATATTTGATTCATTTATACAAATAAATGCAACCGCCATATGCATAAAGCTAATATTTCTTGCTGTGTTCCCTAGTGTAGTCCCTACTTCATGCTTCAAATTAACAACCTTTCACATAGTTACTGCCAATATGCTCAAGGGTTTAAAATTAAAAGATCTTTGTAAACATGGAAACCAGCAGAAATGCTAAGTCCTGAGGTAATAATAGCTTAAAAAAATTAATACACCCTATCATAATTTCATGCCCATGACTGCCATTTTTTTGTGGTTTTAATTAGTTGATTTGACTTCAGTTGATCTTGTCCTTGCACTAAGAATAATATAACATAACATAACATAATATAGTATAATATAATATAATATAATGTAATATAAATTAAGTTTGATGGCTGGACTGGTTTTTTGCTAGCTACAGCCTACTCTGCTTTCTCACAGGCATCTCACTTAGGAATTTATGTCTTGGCCATAAATCCATGATCTGTTTTTCCTTCATAAAAATATGTATTCTAATGATGGGAAGATTTCCTATCCCACATGGATTCACATTATAGGCCTTTCTCCAGGGAAGATGGGATGCTGAGTGATCTGCAAGCTGAAGTGGATGAACTGCAAATGTTGAGGAAGGCATGCCAATCTTTTAAGACTACAGCAAGACTTGGAAGAAGCAGAATGAGACTTACTCAAAAAAGGTAATCTGAGACTTTGGACATTTGGAGTCTTCCTTTAGGGAGAAGCCATCATAGACTTACAAAATGTAAGCAAGTGTGTACGCATAAGAAATACAAACCCTGATATATTCAAATTAAATTGCTTATCCTTAGAAGTCCCTGAATCATCTTTACTACTCAAATATATGCTTTAAAATTCTGACTCCTTTTGAGCTCACCTTAAAACTTTTACAGTATTTCTGACACTTAAAACACCTTGAATGTAAAAGAATTACTTTTGTAATCAATCAATCAATCAATAATTACGTAATCAATTATTTTGCTGTATGTTTTCTCTGACTTAGGCAAGGATGAGGAAGTGCACTGAAGCTACTGCTTCAGATACCTTGTTGCACTAAACTTATTGTATGATTTCAGAAATAAACACCAGTGTATTATTTGGATGTTACCGCATTTTGGTACAGGGTCAGAACACATGGAATCCTGCTTTCCTTGTTGCTCAAAAGAGACCTTCAACAGGGCATGCCTTATCCCTGGAATCATCGCCTACCCCAGCAGTGTTCAAGGCCAGGCTGGACGGGGCATTGAGAGACCTGGTCTAGTGAGAGGTGTCCCCATCCATGACAGGGGGCGTTGGGACTAGATGGTCTTCAAGATCCCTTCCAACCCAAACAAGTGTGTGATTCTATAACTCTTTGACTCAAAGCTAAGACTCTGAGGGTAGGTATGGTTCCTGGCTCTACCTATGCTTCTGAACTAATGAGCTATCAGAAGAAACCATACTTTTTCTTTTATTAACTCAGAGGAGATATGGGTTGAAGTGGCTATAAAACAGCATCAGGGCAAACTAACAATGATAATCTTACAATGATCTTACAATATGTATGATCTTTAGCTGTAGTTCTAAATTAAAATAGGAATTAGAGAACAGAAACAAGAGCTCTGACACATTATCAATCATTTTCTTCATGATTTACAAATGTGTATATATGTTATACATTCTCCCTCGTAACAAAATGTGTTGCATCATAAAAAGCCTATTTTTAGTGAGACAAAATCTGCAGTTCAAATGAAGAAACCATCATTGCTTCCTGGCTAAGATATTGTGCTGCAAGTGCAGTGGATCAATAATAAAGTTTCAAAAAATGAAGACTCCTGGTTTCTATCTCTTACCATTCTTCTCTGATAAAAACTCCTGATTTAGAGTTTGACCTAACCTTTCTTACCCATGTGTAGGAAATGAGTATTTCAAGATAAAGACTCCTCCAGTAAAAGATGCTATGAATTGTCTGGGCCACGAGCATCTTGTATCAAATGCAATCATATACAGACATGAAGATAGACCATAAAAGATTATATTTCCTGAGCATTCTACCCTTTTGGTACAATAGTGAGGCTGTCAGCCACCTATGACCCAGCCCATTCTTTTGTGTTGGTGTTTTGTTCTTTCTTCATTGCTGACTTCCATCAGCTGAAACATTAAATGCTTGCCCAAAATACTGCTACAGTTATGTAAAGCTTTTCAGGAAACATCACTTCACACAGATATTTGACCCCCAAGTCCTGAAGGGATAGCTCTGCCAGTTGCCAGGCTTGTCAATTAATTTTACATTGACAATCATGCTAATGCAGTTTGACACAGAGAAGTTTTGCAGCCAGCCGGCTATGTCAGATAAACAAGGTAGATGACTGCAGTTCACTGCAAGATACATCTGAACACACAGCAGACCACAGCATATGTGTCATAAGTAGCACAGCTCAGTTTCATATAATTTACCATCCCAGATGATCATAAGTACCAGTAAAATAATTTTTTTGCTCACCTGAGTAATCTAGTTTCTTTTGTGGTCATGTTACCACACGTGTTCAGGAAATACGAAAATTAAATACGAAATATATCTGAATACTTGGCTTACAATATGAACTGCCAAGCAAGGTAACTACTGTTGAGATGTCCCTGAGATAAGTTCTTTGAACACAAGGCACTTGATTCAAATTCTGCCAGGAAACTGGAAGTACCTTAGAGAAGAACAAATATTTAGGGTTTGGAAGGAATGATGTATAAGAATACTTTAAATGGCTGGATATGTGCAACTGGGCACGCTAATGAGGAAGGTACGATGAGGATACGATAATTGGATAGAATTACCTAAAAATAAAAGCAAACACGACAGTAGCTGCAACATGGGAGAATGAAAGTAGATATTAGGTTAAAGTAATAGTGTCAGCTACACCAGATTCAAAAAAATATGTTGCACAAGGAGAAACTGGAATAGTTGACCCAAGATAAATAAATTGACATCAACTAGAATGTTTAGACTAAGGCTGAATACAGTTTAAATCTGGAATCAAACATGTACTGGTCAGTGACTACCTTTAAAGGTGTATGTCCTTGTCTCTATCTTCAAATTCTGTGAGTCTCATTGCTGAGAATTATTATTTTCAGGTTTGAATGAGATTGAAAACTGCAGGGTAAAAAGAACAGTTGGAGGTTTGTTTGTTTTTTTTTCCTGTTCTCTCCTCTTTCTTGTCTTATGAAACTGAATTATTTCTAACCAAAATTATAACTTTTTAAAATTATTTGAGAATACATAAAGGTTTAATTTCCCTTAAGGTGTTAAATAACTATGAGTGTAGGGAAATGAGAAATATTTTCCTTTCGTGAGACTGCAGAAAGAAGAGCTGAAATTTTAAAACTGAATATTATGATGAATATAAATGAGCCTAGTCTACAACCTGTGAATTCAAATATTAGTCCTTGATGCTTCCTATCAATAGTATACTTTAATGAGTTTGACTGACAGACTGATTTTGTCCTGGTTTTCCATGGTCACATAGTGCAACTGAGGCTGTAAACTACAGCATCATTATATGTATATGCTGATCATTATGAAAAAAAGTAAGCAATATGACGGGATAGCACAAAGCCTGGGGTAGTATTGTATGTTCTGCACGCAAGAAAAATTTATTTCTGCCTGGGCAGGCTGTTGTAATACTTAACCATGGGGACAATCACTCTCAAAGTGTCTTGAAACATTTGTATTTCATGCTGTAAAACAGAAACATGACTTTTTTTTTTTTTAATCATTTTACAGCAAGTAAGAAAGTCAAAATTATAATGTAAGCAAGTGGTCCTTTAGCCAGTGGTTAAACAATTAAGGATTGCATCAGTACTTGATGCACATCGACAGTGATAACAACAAGGAACAGGCAGTTACAAAAAGAAGATGCTATAAACTAAACCACAGATGTTTCTAATGAAAATACTGTTTATATGTGCAAATATATTGTTTCTGCCTCATCTTATCTTAGGGCATAGACTGTCAAGACAGAAACTGTAGCTCTATTCAGTTCTTATGCATCGTTTTATCCAGGGGACAAGGCCTTTTGTAGCCTGGCATTGACAATGTTGAGCAACTAAAAACTGCTGAAACACTTATGGTCTCCATAGGTCTCAGCTGTGACAATCACAGCCCCAACTTTAACTTTTCAATTACCCAAGATAATGAACGATGTCAAAGCTCCCATCTGCAACATATTCCTGAGCTGCAGGCTGGGACCGTTTATTTATCACAATGCAGCTCTTGTCTTTATCACGTTCATGACAATGATGATAGTAGTAGTAGTAGTAATAATAATAATAATAATAATAACAACAAAATTAAAATAAACATTATTTTTTGTTATTCTGTTTTAGAAGAGCAATTATCTTAGTAAAGCTATTCTGTAGATTTGGCTGATTGAAAAGCTGGGCTATATCTCAGCTGTCAGAAGAACTAGCCACAGAGTTTAAATCACCCACAAGCTTTCTTAGAAGCCCTAATTAATTAATTGGAAACTATTTAAAATTTATGGAAATAAATAACTCATTGTCTGAGAATTGTTTGAAAACCATTCCATATAAATATTGTGATTTTTCACTATGTTTGTGTTAGACAATGCTGAAGATATGGGAGCAAAAATAGACATATTCACAAATGAAAATTAAAATTTTTGTCTTAGGAAAAGATGCCATGAAGGTTTCTGAAAAATCTAACAGTGATGTTTGGAGAAAATCTATAATTTAGCCTTTATTTTAATATAGATGTCAGAGGGATAACTGCGATTGTATTGTAAACATTAAGAGAGATATCACAGCTAAATAAGGGCAAGGGCAGAAGTTTGCTGATCAGCAGTGATAAATAGGTTTGGAGAAGAGATATAGTTTAAGTGTTTTGTGACAGAGCGTTCAGAAGAGGTAGAAGAATGGAGAAATCAAAATTTTCTGGAAAAGAATAGATGGTCAGAGGTGAGACTGGAGGTAAGATCAAATAGGTCAGACATTACAACCCGTGCTCCTGGAAAAGCAAGCACAATAGCAATCACTATGAGATATAATCCATTTTTTTATTGATCAATGATATAATAATTGATTATAATACTGTATGCTATATTTTCTGCTCCCTGAATTCTTCACTTATATTCATATACAGTCAGGGAGAATGGGCTTTGTTTGATTTACTTTGATATTCAAAGGCCAAAATAAACTATAAAGGCGGAATCTGCATTTTTGTTGATTAGTTGAGCAACTTTCAAGCATTTGAGGTGGAATGCATTATTCAAGAATATTCTTCCTGGTAGAATGCATTTGACAGTATAGTTTTGTAATGTGAACACATAAAAAGTTATATCCTGTCAATTAAAGCAAATACATTTGGAATATAAATGCACCATTGGGTGTTACTTCCTCATCAAGGCTCTCCCAGCTGTCCATTTGGGAATCCATTATAATATTCAGTTTTCTCTTGTGGCTCAGAAAAAGGCTAAATATTGTAGTTCAGAGCCTCAGACAACTCATAGGATTTCCATTCACTAACCGGTAGTGAGCTCTGAGCTTTCAAGAATTTTCTGTCCTTTGTAAATAAAGGCAGAATTTGTTGCAAACTTGTGGATTTCGGCCATCTTTTTCAGAGAAGGGAGAAGTTAGGAATGAATTGATGAGAAGGAAGTAATAACAGTGAAATGTTTGTTAAGGAAGCTTGGTTTTCCTTTTGTGCTTCTGTTTTTAGGAGCAAGCTTTCTACCACGTCTTACAAACGAAACATTAGAATTCAAAACTTTCCCTCCTGGGATCACTTTCCTTCCCTTTTTTATTCTTCTCCTCGTACTGGCAATGAATTTGCAAACATCTGCCAGACAGATCTTTAAAACTCTCATCATTCTTTAAAAGAAATCCAGTGTTGGCAAGTTCTGACACTGGACAAACATGTCAACAAACATTGAGAAAGTGCTGCCTCCAAGCCGCAGAGCACACTAGGTCTGTGTTTACTCAAGCTTGTTGCTACCAGGCTTCATTAAGAGTGATGACATTTTTAAACACCGTGTCTGTGGTACTATGTGATACAAATCAAATCTAGCAGGCACACAAAGGCCTTTGTTTCTGCTCAAGACTTGTACCAACTTCTGTTGGTAAGATAAAGATACGACAGCACTTTTTGGCTGAAGGAAAAAGACTGCAAGGAACTGAACCAAAACTGAGCAAAGTGAATAGGAAAATTCTCTTTTGGTACTGGCAGGTTTAGATTTAAGTATTGTGCACCTCTTCTCCCTGCCTTCACACAGAAAAATCTGAAGTTGATATACAGAAGGCACAGAGAGCCATTAATTTTCAGAGTATGGATGCAACCACTGAAATTATTGAATTGCTGCTGCTGTTAACCGAAGGGTACTTTCTGAATTTGAGCTTGCCTTTTCAAAACAAAGAAATCCATCTTTGTGCTGTAACACGATTTTCCATATTCTTGCTCAGCACAAGTACTGCTTTACGTGTTTTTTCTGCCATTGAAAGAAATTCTTATAAATTAAGGTCCTGATTATTTCCATTCAACTTTAAGCACATATATGCCCAGTATTATGATATTGAAATGTCTAATATGTGCATATATGTTGAGCAGCAAGTTTTTAGATCCATCCATTAAATGCACACTCAAAAAGACACTTTCAAAGAAGGAGCTGTACTGTAAGAGGATGGAGATGACTCACTTTTCCTTTGGAGAAGAGACTTTAAGTTATGTTTGGGACCAAGGTGAAATTAATATAATTCTACAAAGAATAGAATAGAATAGAATAGAATAGAATAGAATAGAATAGAATAGAATAGAATAGAATAGGAGTATTTCAGTTGGCAGAGACCTATAACAATCAACTAGTTCAGCTGCCTGACCAATTCAGAGCTGATCAAAAGTTAAAGCATTGCTGTTAAGGGTCTTGGCCAAATACCACTTAAACACTGACAAGCACTGTTCACCTTTCTAGGAAGAGTTTGACCCCCTTTTGCGTGTTTGACTTCTAAATGTCCAGTCTAAACAACTCCTGGTACAGCTTTGAACCATTCACACAAATCCTATCACTGGATCCCAGAGAGAACAGGTCAGCACCTCCCTCTTCACTCCTCACAAAGCTGTAGAGAGCAATGAGGTCACCCCTCAGCCTCCTTTTTTCCAAACCAGACAAATCCAAAGTCATTAACTGCTCCTTATAGGACATTCCTTTCAGCCGTGTCACCAGATTTTTTGTCCTCCTCTGGACACATGCAAGCAGTTTCACATCCTTCATAAATTGTGAGGCCCAGAACCACACACAGTACTGAAGATGAGGCCACACCACAGCTGAATGCAGTGGGATCACCATCTCTACTGCCCAGCTGTTTGTGCTGGGTTTGATGCACCCCAGGACAGAGTTCACACTCCTGGCTGCCCAGGCACACGGCTGACTTACACGGAGCTGCTGCCAGCCAGCCCCCCCAGATCCCTCCCTGTGGGGCTGATCTCCTGCCACTCCTTTCCCAATTCATACTTGTGTGCAGCTTAATATAATACATAATAGAATATTTATTACTGTGGAATATATAAAATACATAATATGTAACTTATAATGTATAAAAAAAGCATAAAATGGGTATACCTACACTGCGTGTGCACTTCTACCTGTTACTGCATTATCTCCAAGAAACCAATATGCAGGCTTCCATTCACTAGGCTTTGTGAGTAGAATTCTTAAAAAAATATAGAGGCCTTTTTTTCTAAGCAGTTTTATTACTAGCAGTTCAAAAAATGTTTTCAAGTGAGAGATTTAAAATAGCTGGAAAAGTTGGAAAAACACTTTCTAAAAGTGAATTACAGAATTTATTACAAGCCCAGAGAAAACAAGTACATTTACAATGTGGAAATTACATAGGCTTGTGTTTTCACACATATGTGCCTCTGGATAAGAGCTTTAATTCCTATTTAGGCACTAAAACAGAACAAGCATGTTTTCAATAGAAGCAAATTATGGCAAGGCAATTATATTGGAAAACACACCAAGATAGAACTCTCCAGCAAGCATAAATTATGTAAAAATAAAAATAGCAACCAATGGCATCTCGATTGATATGTACTGATTCCTTTGAAAATGTAAAGACACATCTAAATCCATAACTTCAGAATTCAGGTATGATTCTGACAAATGCCTTTAACTTGAAACATATATTTGACTAGATCTTTATTCAGAAAAGCATAAACTTACATGCTTCTTATTTTCAAATGGATATAATTTATGTGGTTTGTTACTGACTGATGACCAAAGTGCTTAAGCTAAGATACTTGGGATAGAAAATCTATTACCAGTGCATGGTTACATGAAATAATAATTCTCCCATTAAAATATTTCTTCTGAAAGCATGTAGATTGCTTGCTAACAATTAGAAAAGAATTTAAAAATCGTTGCCTTATGTAATTTTTGCAAACAATTTGGCTTTGCCTAGATTTCAGTAGGACCAGTGTTTGAATTTGATGTTACATGAAACATCATTTATCAATGCTGGTGATTTTTGCCAAACTGATACAGTGAAACTTTATCCACTATTTGACAATTACGTCCTTACTTTGTAAAGGTCTTTTGGTGTAGTTGGCTTTTGGGTTTTTTTGTTGTTTTTTGGGGGGGCTGGGTGTGTTTGGTCTTGTTTTTTTTTTCCTGAGTAAACAGTATTTATTTTTGTAAGATTGTCATTCACTGATGGGATTTACTCCAGTTCTATGTTGGCAGTTGCTTTCACTCCTTTGCTGGTTTTTCTTTCTATACAAAATCGACAGTAGCCAAATGTACCTATTTCAAAAAATGCAGTGGAAAGAAAGAGCAGGGGAAGGAAAGAAAACCTCCAAATATTTAGAGAGAGTAACACTACCAGCAACAATGAAAACTTTATAGGCTGCACTTGATTAACTCTGTCCATTTCAAGCTACTAATAATTAGCTGAGCTCAATACGATTGCTTAGCATTCAACAGAGAAGGTAGGATTTCTGCAGAAGGGACTTTGTTATTGGAGACTGTTTTTATAAATGCATAGTTTCCTTAATTCCAGTATAATGATCTTTCCTGACTTAGTTATTGTTGTTTTAAGTGGCTAAAATAAGCACTCTTGTTCATGTACTTTCAAATGAAAACATGAGTGTTCATGGCTTTATATTACTGAAGCTTTCCCTTGTTGCCCCTACACACCCCCTTTTTCTTCAGACTACAGTCTCTAGGTACTTTGATAGTTTATACTTTCTTCTCATAGTGAGGTGTTGTAGTAATAAGGTTCCTTTGGCAGCTACCAAAATATGTCACACTGACTGTAACCTTTGAAAAAGGAAATGCTCCATGGAGCTTTGATTATGTAAATACCATATTCTGTCCTGAAAATGGGGACATTGTCAAAGGAGAAATTATATGAAAGAATGTATATGTTTTTTTACTTCATTTTGCTACTTAAAGGTGCCTGTTTAAGACTTCTGTGCTGTACACTCATATTGCTAAGATAAATTATTGCTTTTTCCACGTGTAATATTATTGTGAGCAGATGTGTGAGAGACATTGGTTATTGTTTTGAACTCAATTGTTTCCTATGTTGGCCAAAGTCAAAGCAGAACAGCTATTCTACAGGGGCTGCGACAAGGAATTTGAACAGAATGGAGTGAGATGCACAAGTAGGTTTCATTTATATTCAGTGTTTGCTAAAATTTGTGTTACATCTATGAAAAACACTGGTAACATAACCAAGAGATTACCAAGCAGAGAAAATCCTTCACAGCAGAACTATGTCTCAAGTTTTCCTGCTAATGCTGCAGCTTAAATCTTGCAATATGGATCTTGGATCAAATTTACGTGGGTAAGAATTTTGTTAAATTGCAGAGTGGTTGTGGCACTGTACCCCCTCTTCCTGATCACTTCCTGCCCTCTCCATGGGGTCTCTCTCCATCCCTTGCCCCTAGTCCTGGCCACTCCTCGAGTTCTCCCTATTGGCGCAACAAGTGGTTTAATTTAAGATGGCATTCTTTTCTTTTTGTGGAAAAGATTGTATGATCTCTGAAGATCTGAAGTCACTACAAGATGGGAGGATGGAATATACATCTGCAAAACTCAGACAGTGTTTGGTTCTTCCAGATCATCTTTTACTTAGGACAGACTTCCCTATTTCAGCGGCCTATTCTAAGGTCAGTGGTGGACCCTGGGCAATTCAAGATTCTTTCAGGCAAATTCACTTCAAGTGTATTGTGAATGAGTGTAGCCAAGTGTCCCATCAAGAACCTTCTAAAATATATGGGCTTAGACTTTCATTTATATGTCTTGTGGAGTGATAGTTTGTCACTAGGTGACTATGGTTTTCAGTTATTACGTTTTCTCCTTCTGCCTTCCTTCACCTTTCTGAATACCACAATTAAGTGGTTTTTGTTGAAGCCTTGTTTAATCTGCTCTTTGTAAGTGGATAATTACAGTTACATGAAATGCTATGTCATCTATATTAAAGTCTAAAGATTAATTCCTAGGAATCAAGACTGATTCTTCTACCATTTAACAAAGGTCTTGATATAAAATCAGACAACAGAGAGAAAGGACCTATATCTGTGCATATCTAAATCCAATATTACAATACTTTTACAAAACTTTTCTCCCTTATATTTTGCACAGTAGCATTTTAGAATTACTTAGGAGCCAGATCAGGGAAGTGACACATAAATATATGAATATGATTTGATTTAAAAAGAAAAAATTCCACAGTTTAAAAGAAATTAATTTTGAATTTAAAATGTTTTCAGAATTTATTTTCCTCTGAAAATATACTGAAAATTGACAAACTTTGGTTCTACTAGTTATAAATAACTTTCTGCTCCCACGACCAATGACTATGCCCAGTCTAAACTGAACATTTACTAAACATTTACCCATCACCAAACAGTGAATTTATCCAATTCTCTTCCTTCAACTGTAGAGTGAAATGAAGGTCTTCTGACTTGAAATGGGGTAGCCGCCTGCTCTATTTAATGGAGTCTTAATTGTGATAGTTTTTCCAACCACTAGAGAATCAGGGAGCTCAAAGTGAGTAAATCTGCCTAAGAGCAAGATCTTCCCACCAGTTTATACATATAACTTGGAATAGTTTTTCAAGTGGTACAGTAGCAAACTTTGTATTTCCTAATTAATTTTCTCCCTGAACATATAATTCACAAAACTCTTACATTAGGAATAACCACTTTCTTTAATGTCTGTGTTCTGTATACTGCTGCATTTGGCTTTTCATATGTGGCTGATGTCATAATTTTTGTCATTCAATTGGCTTGTACAACTCTATTGTTCTTAAAATAACATTCCTTCTGTTCACGGCTGCTAATACTTTCATCTTCCACTACACAATTATCTGCTATTCTTACAAGCTTTTCTGTGAAATAGCAGTGCTCTTATTATTATCTTTTCCAGGTTCTCTATTTGTGACTCCTTCAAATTGAGCTATTCCACTGCAGTTCTTGTATCTTTGTTCCTGTACCAGGCATTGATTCAGGTTACATTTCACACAGTATATATCACCACATGTATGACGATTTGCAGACTCTGGTTTCAAGCCCTATATGCATTACTGAAATTAATTTGGTATAGATATTTTTAAAAATTAGTTCTATGTTTTCATTTTGAACCTGTTGAACAACTGTGATCTCGTCATAATCTTTCTTTCCACGTCTTCATATCAACTTCAAATCTCAGAAAGGGCCAGTAAAAAATCTTCTGTAGAATCTATAGAAGTAAATTGTCTAAATTCCCAGTTACAACAAAGTATGAAGTTCGCACTGATTCTCACTGATGGGATCCTCGCCCCCTCCTCTGTCTCTGAGTGTCCGGTCACCTGTCTGGGCCACAGGTCCCTGTGTCCTTTGTTATCCAAAGGGTCAGCAGTTCATGGTCTCTTGCCTTGGGCTCCCCTCACTCAGAGCTCAATCTTCAGCTCACGCTGCAGCTGTACCCTGGGTTACCTGCACTGAATGGATTCCTGAACATTTTGTCAGTGTCATATAGGAGCCGTGGCAGAATCTACATTTTTAAATTAACCATTCTGACATTGTGAGCTAAGTCTGTTTCGCAGTTTTAAAGACAGCAGCCAAGATTATACCATTCAATAATGAATCAGTTCAAAGTGGGGATGTGTCTTAATCATGACATCTGCAGAATCATAATTTCGTGGCAAAAAATTGAAAATTATTGGAAGTGAGAGAGAAAAATACCTATCTTGTAAAAGGTTTTGAAATGTTTTAATTTCAATAGAGTAGTGTTGTGGGGAAAGGGAAAAATCAATAGATATTTTTCAGTCATGTGTGATGTCATTTCCTTCTACCCTGCCACTTCACTGTGGCAGTAGCAGGTTAATGTCTTTTTTTTTTTTTTTTTTTAATTATTTAAGTAATTGCATGAAACGCAAAGAAGCAAAATCAGAGTACTTTCTAGAAAAACAAAGGTCAGGTTTGACTGGATGCTTCAGAAATTTTAATCCAATATACTGTCAGACATAACTTTTCCACTTTGAATATGGAATTGGGTTTAAAATGGATCATCTCAAAATCTGAGTTTGGATTGGATTTCATTTTGAAATTAGGAGCTTTATCCACAACTTACAATCCTATAAACC
This sequence comes from Oreocharis arfaki, assembly GCA_013398015.1. NCBI lineage: Eukaryota > Metazoa > Chordata > Aves > Passeriformes > Paramythiidae > Oreocharis > Oreocharis arfaki. Next base: position 938,155 of record VZRR01013082.1, read on the forward strand.
ACTAGACTAAACTCCACTTCTTAGTAATACGTTCCAAGCCTGCAGCCTTATCTTCTTTTTCTGTAATATATACAATAAATCATCTACCATTTAACCCACTTCCAGTATGTTAGTTTTCCTATCATCTCCTTCGTTGTCTACAGAACTGACACCCATTCACTATTTACCAAACATGATTTACAGTTTCCGGCAGTTCTCTACCTTCATCATCGATTTTTTATCACTGGATCACAGCTGAATCCAGGAGAGGAAGTTGTTTTATGCAACTGAAATAGATACTAGCTCTGCATTTTCAAAGAACAGTGTTGCACAAATAAAGTTCTGCCCTGCCAATAATGACTAAAAAAACCCACGCAACCCAAACCAACCAAAAAACAAACCAAAAACTAACACTCATACAGGAAAAGTCTTTACAGTTCAAAAGGGGTCTGAACTGTTGTGTGTAGTTAACCTATGCGAAGCATACCATTAGCAGCACATTTTCTTAATCAACACAGTGTGGTTGCTTCCAGAATGTAGGAATTATTGTTATTTCCAAAACAAATTCGCTCTTTCAAGTTTTTTCTGAATAGTGTCAGTGACCTCGAGATGTATTCATCTGAATCAGATATGCGCTTGCATAATGTATGATTTCATTTTCTTTATATTGCTTAAAAGATTTCCCAAAAGCCAGGTAAATGAGTATATATATTTTGAAAAGCATATACCAACAGTAATAGCTGGTTCCCTCATTTCTATTAACTGAGTTCTCGAAACAGTTTTTATGTATTAATTAAATAATACTCATACATAGTCTGTGACATTAGGCAGCGTTATTAGTTCTGGTTTATATCACAGGTCTGACACTCAAGGTAAAGAAAGGATAGGAAAAGTAATTTTTTTAGTAACAAATACTACATTAAAACAAGGAATTACCTGAACTGATTATACCATTTCCTTTCCATTTTGACTTTATAATAAGCAAGCAATCCATTCTATATAATTTGCTACGTTCTATATTCATGGTTTCTTAAGAAAGAAAAGAATACAATTGCCTGAGTGAAAGGCCTGACCTACTGGAACCAGGGAAAGGCAAGAATGGCTGTGATCTGTGACTGTGATCTCTGACTGTGGTCTGTGACCCAAAAATAGGAAACATTTACTCCTAGTAAAGTAGGGGAGGAAAAGATCTCAGTCCCCATCTTCCTCAGACTTTGTAAATCCATCCTGGATGGAGCAGACTGTGGGACCAAAAGGATGGAAAGGAGCTATTTGCAGAAATTCATTGCTATTTAATACCCTTCACTTTTCAAAGCAGGAAGAACCTGGAACATACAAAGAATTTGAAAAGCTGTTGAATTTTAGGAACTTAATATGCTTTTTTGATATTTCTGGCTTAAATGTAATGACAACTTTCAGAATAATTTTTTTCCCACTTTTCTCAAAACTATGCATAAATTCCACAAAGGCTGCACCTCTTTCTCAGAAATTTTTAATGTTTAATTAAACTTTTCAGAAAAGTAAGGAAAGTTGTTTAGCAGAACTTCTATCTTGGGCCTATTTAGGGACCTTGTTGAGAGACTCCCTTGGCAGGCAGTCCTGAAGGGCAAAGGAGCCCGGGAAGGCTTTAAGAAGAAAATCTTAGAAGTAGGCTGTACCCTTAAGTCGAAGATGAGCCGGTGGGGAAGAAAACCAGCCTGACTGAACAGGGGGCATTGTCTGGAACTCAGGAGAAAAAGAGAGTTTATGGCATTTTGAAGAAGGCGCAGGCAACTCAAAGGACTACAAGAATGCTATGAGGCTATTCAGGGAGAAAACTAGAAGAGCCAAAGCCCAGCTAGAACTTGATCTATCTGCTGCCACAAAAGACAATAAATATGTTTCTATACGTACATTATCAACAAAAGGAAGGCTAAGGAAAATCTCCATCCTTAATTGGATGCAGGGGAGAAACATAGCTACAAAAGATGAGGAAAAGTCTGAGATACTTAAAGCTTTTTTACCCCAGTCTTTAACAACAAGAACAGTGGTTTTCTGGGCACCCTTCCCCCTGTTCTAGGAGATAGAGATGAGGAGCAGAATGAAGCAGTCCAAGGGAAAATGGTCCATGACCAGCAACACTACTATGACTTGCACAAGTCCATGGGGACTGATGAACCCACCGAAGACTACTTGGAAGACAGCAGAAGTGCTCACTGAGTCACTCCACCATTAATCAGGAGTCCTGACAAAGGAGCTTCCAGGTGACTGGATATTAACAAATGTGACACCCATCTATAAGAAGGGTAGAAGGAGGATCTGCGAAACTACAGGCCTGTCAGCCTGACCTGGTGCCAGGGTCACGGAGCAAGTCATCTTGAGTGCATCAAAGGACAAACAGCGGATTAGACCCAGCTAGCATGGATTTATGAAAGGTAGGTCCTGCCTGACGAGCCTGATCTCCTGTGACAAGGTGACCCTGCTCAGTAGAGGAGGGTAAGGCTGTGGATGTTGTTTACCTGGACTTCAGTAAAGCCTTTGACACTGTTCTCCACAGCATTCTTCTGGAGAAACTGTCTGCTCCTGGCCTGGATGGGTGCACTCATCACTGAGTAGAAAACTGGCAGGAGGGCTGAGCTCAGAGAGTGGTGGTGAATGGAATTTCATCCAGCTGGCAGAGAGTCATGGCTGAGTATGAGCCAGTGTGTGCCCAGGAGGCCAAGAAGGCCAATGGCATCCTGGCCTGTATCAGCAATCGTGTGGCCAACAGCACCAGGGCAGCGATTGTCACCCTGTACTCGGCACTGGTGAGGCCACACCTCAAATCCTGTGTTCAGTTCTGGGCCCCTCACTACAAGACAGACATTGGAGTGTGTTCAGAGAAGGGCAACAGAGATGAGGAAGGGTCTGGAGGACAAGTCTGATGAGGAGCAGTTGAAGGAGCTGTGGTTGTTTAGCCTGGAAAAAGGGAGGCTCAGGTGGGACCTTATTTCTCTCTACAACTACCTGCAAGGAGGTTGTAGCCAGGTGGGGATTGGTCTCTTGTCCCAAGTAACAAGCACCAGGACAAAAGCATAGGCACAAGAGAAAATGGCCTCAAGTTGCCCCCAGGGAGGTTTAGACTGGATATTAGGAAAAATTTCTTCACTGATAGTGATGCCTTAAGTTTTAACTCTTATAATTTAAAATCCTGTACTGTCTGGAGTATAACTCTGAAGTTTCTTGTAGTCTGTTAGTTGCTGCTCTCTTAGGCCAGATAGACATAACAAACCCTCTCCAGGCCTGACCTCCAAGGACATACAGCCTGTCCTAGGCCCAAAATGTAAACCAACATCTTGGGAAGGGGGGTAAGCTTGAGGAAAATTACATCACTAGCTGAATCTTTAATTGGAGAATTGAACTTGGTATGCAAATAGACCAAACTTATAAAAGCTGGAAGAACTAATGACCTGGGCTCCATCTTGGGGTCCATCTAGGCAGTAGCCTCTGGCTCCCCAGAGTGTACCTTTGAAGGCCCTTCAAATAAATACCTACCTTTATTCCCTCACTCTTGTCTAGTCTCTGTTTTTCGGGTGGTCTGATAGGGCATCAATAGAATGGCCAGACATTGGAACAGGCTACCAAAAGAAGTGATTGAATCACTGTCCCTCGGAATAATTAAAAGACAAGTAGATGCAACAAGTAGGGACATGGTTTAGTGGTAGTCTAAATCATGAGTAAGTCTAATGTTTGGACTTGGTGATCTTACAGGTCTTTTCCAACCTGTGATTCTGTGATTATCAGTTCAAGGAGCTCACCATGAAATTATCACCAAAATGCAGAATGGAAGATGAATTATATTGTCCAGCTTTGCAAGTCTGCTGCTCACAAGTTATTTTTCCATTCATTCTGAAGAACCAGAGAAACTGAAATTGCACCAAAATATGCAGGGGTTCTTAAGACATCTTAGTTTTTTTTGAAAATCTGTTCAAAAGTGTGAACATTTTGATCGGAAAAAATGAATCTCAAATTTTTCCACTGCAGCAGAATTTTAGTAACATATATTTATCTACTACCCTGGAAATTCCGTCTAATGCCTGGAAAAAAAAAAATAAATATATATATATATACATATATGTATGTATATATATATAATTTTTTTTCCTTATTGCTTTTCAGATGTAAGAGCAAGCAGTTTTTAAAATATATTTCTTTGTTCTAAGACCCCTAGAAAACTTTTTTAGACTTCAGCAATTCCAGTTCAGGAAATATGGGATTAAGACTTTCTGGGGTGCTCCTGTTCCCTAATTTCTGTGCTTCCTCCCCCCTCCTGTCTACAGCTAATCTATAATGAAGGTTAATTTTGAAGAGTGAGCTCCATAGTATTTACACAATGAAGTCAAACTCTGAATGAAACACACTTGTAAAAACAACAGCAGCCTTTTCCTTGTGCAATATAGGATGTGGTCAATCATTTGGCAATTCAGTTTTGGCACATCATGAACTATTTATTTGTTAAGGCAAGTTCTTGAGATTACAGAAACTCTGGGAGGTTTTTTCCTTTCTTTTCTTCTTTTTTGGTCCTTTTTATTTCCTCCACTGGAAACTATTAAATTTGCAGAGCCTGATGTTTATTTCACACTGAAATGTGCACTATTGTATCGATAAATATTTAATGGTGCTGGAGTTCAGTGGATATAGCCTCATATGTTTCTTTTAAAAGGTGTTTTATAGCCTGGTGAATGCGCTGTGGTCAACTGAGCAAGAAAAAAAGAAACTCAAACCAAAAACTTTCCACTAAAAGATGACACAGGGTTCATTTTCAGTTTGAAGAGGGTGTGGAGGAAACAAGTAACCATATATTTTTCTGAGTCTCTCAGTCTTGGCAGTGCTCAGACAATTCCATTTGAGATAAGCATCAGGGGCATTACATAGATCATAAAAGCATTTGAGCTGAGAAAGACAAGTGCTAGAAAAGATAAAGTTCTAAAAATGAGCTTTCTCCAACAGACCTCAAAAAAAAAGAGAGGTAAATCCATTTTGCCCTGAACCACTGCACCTTTTGTGATAGATTTGCTGTGACATGTTCATGTTCAGTCTGTAAGACTGTTTTAAACGCTCATGCAAACTGTTTTCAGATATTTCTGGACAAACATTTGTTGACATTAAATTTTAAATATGATGTTAAATTATTTAAACATATCTGCCAAACTGTTAACATGCACTTTACTTAATGCTGCACTTGAAACTACCTGGAATCACTTTGGCAGGCTAGGACCGAGTGATAGCAGTGCAAAAAACCCTCAGTGACAGGTAATAACAAAAATTGCATTATTGATATTCTGTCCCTTATATTTGGTTCATATTCTAACCATCTACAGCTCCACTAACTGTCTGAACAGACTTGGAAACTAAATTTTACCTTATCCAATTTTAAGTGGTGACTTAAAATGTCTAAGTAGAATATAATTTCTTGTAAAAACATTGAAGATTTCTTAAGTGATTATCTATTTCTAAACTAATCTGCAAGTCATAGGTGTAATTTGATAAATCTGAAAAGTTGTTTATATTTTTTAAAGAAATCTCATGGATTTGTAAGCAAACACCATCTACAGTGAACTAGGGCAAAACTCACAAAAAGCTTGTCATTTGTAAACATCAGAAATCTCTATCAAACATGATGAATAAGATCAATGAATCAGTATTTTGCAGGCAGTGTTGTTCTCTCATTTATAGTTAAGAATAGCAGCTGTCAAAATTACTCAATAACTTAGTTATTAAACTAAATATTTTAAGACTAATTCAGGCATCTTTGAGGATATTACCTCAGCCTCAGTGCAATTGTTCAGCAAAAAATTATATACTGTTGTTGCCTGAAAGATGCTTGGTTCGAGTTACATTGAAAGAATAAAAATAACAAGAGGTCAAACAACCTGCTACTCTGATGGGAAATGATAGATATGAAAAATGAAGGCTAGGAAAGAATAATAAAAAAGTTGCTCAAAACCATAGTGCCAGAAAAAAAGGAAAACCTGTCTGCTTGTGATGAGTCTTCTGGTCTCTTGTGTTCTTTACTTCATGGAGTTTTAAATATAGGTCAAAAAATTGCCTGAACTTAAGTTTCTACTACACAATCAGAGACCACATATGTGTATCAATAAGTATGAATCACAAATATAAAGAAAAAGCACACATTTACAGTTAGCACCAGCATTCTCTCAATAACATGCGTGTATCAAGAATACTGTCATATATCAGGAAAATCTCAATCAAAATCATGTATTGAGTCTGGCATATCTGAGTTCCCATGTCTTTAGAGATTTTAGTTAAGCACTTTACATAATTTGGGTGTTGAAAGTTGTAGATTGCTTTGAAATGCTTTGAGCTGAATACAAGTTACAGAGCTTGGGGCATTAAACTCTTTCTGGGCACTAGAAATATAATCCAGAAAATGACTTCTTAATAAAAAGTGATTTCCATATGTCTGTGTTCATACTTTCCTCAAATCCTGTATTCATCATCACAGATAAAGATCAGTCTTTTTCTCCCAGCATTTTTGAAGCGCAAACTCAGACTTGGAAGCCAAGAGATGTGGAATAATTTGCAGTGATGAGTAGTGTCTTCTGGGAAAAAAAAAAAAAAAAAAGAAGATACCAAAAGTTATACATACCTGCACTTCTTATTTTACCTATAATTTCAGGGTTGTCCTTGACATGTTTTTTGATAATTCTGCTATTCATTTAATTTTATTGCAGAAATCTGCTTCATCTTGATATAAAGCAGGAAACAGCTACTGGTTCCTGAATCTTTAAATCATAATAAAAATGATCTTCATTAAAAAATACTTGAATATTGCTTTTTCTCCCTTTTACTTTATTTCCAAGAATGGAATCAGGATCCACTGTGATTGCACAACACTATACCGAAGAAGTCCAAACATGGTTGTTAAACACCAGTCAACACCTGTGTGTGATGTATAGAAATGAAGATAAAGAAGTGAGTGACCATTACTATTTGTAGACTGAAATTATTGAGTTAAACATCCCTGTACATTCCACTACACTATGAGAAGTTATTTGCAATATTCATATATAAAAAGCACACTTTCAAGAAGGCTGAGAGCTGGGGCCCATGAGAAAAGACCGTTTTGTTCCCAGAATGAGTTGTTTTATCACAAAAATTATACCATTTCAGTTTCCATTCAAAACAATGGCTTTAAGTAACTTGACACAAAGAAGACTTTGCCTGGATGCGATGGAGTTTTGCCTTCTTTAATTTGCAATGTTTGCAATTGAAAATCAGATGAAATGACTCTGAGTTCTCTGATTCCCACTGACTATACTGAGGGAATGCTATATCTCACAGGAAGCCATCAGAGCCAGTATTCTCACATGACTGAACCCTATGACTTTTATGGCTTTCACAGACAGATTTATCCAGTCTTTCTGGCTTTGGTTTTAGCTGAAAGCAAGTGCTGCTATCTTCGGTGTATTTCTGAACAGAATGAGAATGTGAAATACTGTAAATCGTTCAAGGCAACTTTTACCCACGGGATTGCTAGAAACTTTAAACCAGAAGCTTGGGTTTGTTTTGGTAAGCATCTGCATTGAATCTCTGAACCTTTGAAGATTAACCTGTTGGAATGAAGGTTGTATTTTTACATGATGGTAAGAGAGAGAAAAAGACATTCTCTTAAATGTCTGCCTCACTGACCACATTAGGTACCTATAACTTTCTTTTGAGAAAGATACCCGGTAGGCCAAATGTTAAAAGAATAAAACTTTGAAGCTCTGCAAGCGGAAGACTAGTTCCAGTTCTATGTGCGTTCAAAGTTATTTCTGATGGCATATTAATTCTCTCCTTTGACTGTACCAAAGTATTGGTTATTGTCATAAAATTTAGCCATGATTTTTTGCACATTTTTCCTTAGTAGGTGCTTCAGAATGTAGCTGATAAGCAAAGAGGTAGGAAGAACATCTACAGTGGTGGTGGCAGGATATCTTTGCATGGAGTGGCAGCCTTGAAAACATATAAATTCAGTATTTCAAGTGAAGACTGTTACTTGAACTTTTCCAATGAAATAGAAGCATGGAGTGAGAAAAAAATATATGTAGTTGAGAATAGAATGTAGATCTGGAAATGATATGAAGGAAACAACAGTGCCAAGACTTCAACATGTTGTGTCTGCATGAGAGGAGACACTGACACAGAGAAGAGAACTCAGCAAAACATGTGCACATTCCATTTCACTCATATGAGACAGAACAATGTGAGTATAACAATCCCACAGTGGTGAGAGATTGGTTTTTTCATTCTGATGAGTAGGCCGCATCCGTGTCTTTCTTTATTTTCTAAGTACATGACACTTTGGTTCACAAATTTGTATTTTTACTCTCAATGAGATTTCTACAAACCCTTTTCTCAAGCTAGCTCTCTTCTCCAGCTCTCTCGCAATCATTGAAAGTACAACATAGAGCTGCTGCATTTTTCTGTCTCCCTCTTGGCTTGGTGAATAAATCATCTCTAATTCTTGACATTGAATTCTTCTCTCCCATGTCATACTTGCTTTACAAAACTTGAGTTTGAACTTGAAGTCTTTTCCACAGATTTTGCCCTTGGATGCATTTTGATTTAATTACCCTTTTTTTCTTCTGTTCCTATTTTTTTTTTTTTTAAGATGTCATTTCCATAAACTAAAAAGTTTAGTTTGAGAGATACATGATTATAGAAAATGACAATAATACAAATTACCAGGTTATACTATCACCAGAACTCTTTCTGGGATATCCAGAATTTTAGTGGATGGGGTAAGGTTCTGCTAAATAATTTTGTCTTTAGCCAAAATTGATTTGAAATCAAATGAGACACAAGGGGCTGAGAAGACTTCATTTAAGTCATATCATGATACAATAGCAGGATTTCCTCAGTGTTTGCTGTTTCAACCCAATCAGATATTGTGTAGGAAAAAAGGAAAACAACATATCAGGAGGGTGAGGAGAAAGAATCTGTAAGGAATAAGCATTTCCAAAGCCATATGAATAATATGGGCAAGGTCTTGTTTTACTTACAATTAGAAGAAATCTCTCACTTTTAATAGACACCACCAGTTAGTCTGCGACTTCAGCAACGAAGGAGATTTCTTCTTCAGTTTTTTGTAACAGTATACCAAGGTAGAGAAAACATTGAAAAAGATCAGACGTAAAGCAAAAGTTATTTTGCAAACTTTTACACAGAAAGACACATTAAATTAGAAACTTTCATCCCTCAGTTTGAAACTGTTCTCAATCTGTTGTCTTTCATTTAATTTAGAATCAGAGTTATCTTTTTTTGGTTTGGTTTGATTCTTTTGATAATGAGGAATTTGGCTTGAGTCAGTTGCACCAGTATGGACCTAGACTTTGATCCACCAGCTGACATAATGCAAATTAGCAGAGATAACTTCTGGCTATCAATACAGTGATGAATAATATGCAATCAAATGAGATTTTAAAAAACATTTTGTGTCAAAAAAGCTTGGTAAAATAAATTGCATAAGCTGATCGTTATTCACAGAAATGAACAACCTTAGACACCCTGATTATTTCCAGAGAATTTGCCTTTTGCATTACCTAGTTCTACTGATTCTTTGATTTAAGAATATAAATATTTGTGAAAAAGTACTCAGAGGTGACTAGCAGCCTGGTTTTTCTCAGTGTTAGATGTAATTGGTCACTGCATGTCTGTGAAATTGTCTAGAATTTGGAGCATATGGTAGATCTTACATTATCTTGATGATGATCATGATGATGATCCCCAGCATCTGGAATCCCAGACCTCTCCCTGTGCTCTGGAGATATGCACCTGGAAAGCAAATGTTTTCGGAGCTCATGCTGCATAACTGCATGACAGATGCTGCCATTACTACATTGCTCGGGTTTATTTGAGTGGAATGGGGAGAGGGCAGGGGAAGGGTTAAAATGAATGAAAAATGGGCCTGTTCCTTTGGATAGCTGCATAAATCTCAAATAGCCATGGAGCTGCCTGTGTCTTCTTGATCTTATTAGAAAGAATGTGTGTGGGCAGGAAGAGATGAGACTGGGATTTCTTGCAACAGTGCTCTCTGGAGGATCACAAATCTGGTCACTTAAAACTGATTTATTTGGGTTTATCGCACTAGTATTCTACAGTTCCAATTTGTCTTTGCTCCTTTCATATTATTCTTGACCCCTTGATGAAACACCCACATAAGCCCAGATAGTTCTCTTTAAGAATTCAAGTAAACCTTCTTTATTCATTTAACAATTTTGTTGTTATTTCTTTTTTTTTTTTACCTTTTTTGTCAATGTTTATTTTCCTAGAACTTTTTCTCATACTCTTTCCCTTTCAGTTATTGATTTATAATTTCTCCAGAGACATCAATAGCGATGGAAGAAATTACACTGTCACTTTGAAGAGGAATATTTTACATTTTGTTGTGGGTCTCAAAGTACTTTTTTACAAATGGTCTAAGCATTATAGTTTCCCTTACGCATCCAGGAAATATTGCTATCTTCATTTTACAGATAAAGCAGAGACAGAAAGTGACCCATCCAGGGTAACACTATAAGCCAGAGAAAACAATCCGAATATTAGCAAAAAATCCAGACAGTTGGTCTCAGAAGCCAGCCAGGAGACCATACTCTTTTAATTTAAATTTCCACTGTGGCAAAACACTGTAGCAGAACCAGTCATTTGTTGCTTTGCTTATGAGAGAAAAGAAAGAGGAAGGGAAGGGAAGGGAAGGGAAGTTCCGGGAAGGGAAGGGAAGGGAAGGGAAAGAGGTAGACAGAGTAATAGAATAAAGTAGTAAAAATATCTCACTATTTAATTTAAAGCTGGAAGAGGGATTGGGAGCAAATACTGAGGGTATTTAATGCTTACTGTGAATTGTTTCATTTACGTTTTCTCACTGTGGGTAAGGAAGGTAGTGCTTTATCATTGTCCGAAGCAGGCATATAAATCGCACCTACAAATTATTGGTACATGTGGAAATGCCGTGTTTGAAGATGTGGATTTACCAACAATGGAGTTTAGCCCTTGCCTCCTGTTAGAATCAGCAGGTGCAGCATTGCTGCCATGCTGTCACAGATGGTGCCAGCTTCCATCTTGTTTCCTCTCTCCACCCTGTGTTTGTACGGATGGTCAATCAGCCAGGTACCTCAAGCTTAAGAGACACAGGCAAGTTGACTGAAAGTTATACAATGGTTATGATTTGCCCTTACTGTTAAGCAGCTTTCTTAAAACTTACTTTTCTTGTTAGACATCAAAATCTTCCTCTGGAGACCGTTCAGCAGGACCACAATTCTGCTGAAAGTAATAAGGAGAGGTGGAAAAAACTGTGGTGTTGAGAAGCAAGCCTGAGAGCTAGAAAGAAAAAAATGACACAACTGCATAAAGGAAGAGGCCAATCTAGGAAAAAAACAGATATGAAATACTATAAATATGTTCAGCCCACCACTTTCCTGGTCAGGAGAAGACATTGTCTTGTCCTTTGATGCTAAAAGTTAATGTTTGCATTTGATTTGTAGCCAAAACTCTTTATTCATTTTAGGTAGGTACCAGTTGCCAAAGGATTCCCACTCTATATATTTTACTTCTGGCTCTGAAATGCATTTTAGTAGTCCATAAATTAGGCTTATGAAAGATCTTCAAGCTTCAAATTCACTGGTGGTGGTGGGAAGGGTTGAAATTTTGAGCTTGATTACAAAATTTATTGCTACTATGATTCAGAATGATGCTGCCACTTATAAGGGGTAAAGAATGGGGAAAGTCCTACTTCTTCATTCAATTTTAGTAGCACAGCTGGATTTTGTAAAATATCAACAGTCTTTAGAAATATAAACATAAACACTTTGAAAGAATTGCCAGATTCTGAGTTGGAGCTTGAGAGTCTTGGTATACTTTCTACTCTTCACTTAAGATAAAAAAATTATTTAAGGATTCAAAATCTGATCTTTCATTCAAAAAAAATCTGAAGGTTCTTGTTTTTTCCTCTCTCTGTCTTTTTTTCTTTTTTTGTGTGTTTGGTTTTTTGTTTTTTTTTGTTTTTTTTTGTTTTTTTAATCAGCTTTTCATTTTATTCCTTTTAGAATACCTTTTCTCAAGGTTTAATTCACAACAGTGTTGGCTTGGTAACAGGTCACTTTCAAAACAAAGGGCTTGACTACTATTAAATCAAGCTGAGAATTTTACAAAAAAATCCTGTGTCCACATGCAAATAAGGTGACAAATACCACACAGGAAATCTGAGATAGTTTGGGCATAATCCCTCAGCCTATTACCTAAGAAAAATCATTGGTGCAACTCGTCTCACTTTGAGTTTTAGTGGCACAAGCTTTGTGCATGTCTAGGCTACACATATCAAGCACATGATTGTGTTAGATCAACATAGTATGTTGTGTTGTAGTTTCTGATGCCTTGATTACAAGCCTTTGCAAATCATTTTCCATTTTTCTTTTGGACATCAGAGGATCCCCCTGCAGTTTAGGCACAGGACCATTTGTATCACTGGAGTATAACAATTCCCCCAGCGGGGGCTGGACTGTCGAGCCAGACCCACGGGAACAGGCAGCGCTTAATCTCATTGCCATCTAGTGGCAGCCACGCTGAGTTCTCTGATTCCAGCTTCAAAGGTCTATTTTTGTAGCTTCCATCTGACTCCTGTGAAACCTATCATTGCTCTTTGCTAACAGAGGAAAACAACCCAGGTAATTAGGCTGAGTTAGAACTGTGGTCTGACTCATTCCAGCTGACTTCCTTTACTAAATTACATTTTGGCTACATTTCTGTAGAGTGGGTAGTGTTGGTTCCAGTGGTTCCTGAAACCATTTCCAATATAGTTTATGAAACAGATAAAAAAATAATACAGGACACAGGCACCAATAGTAAAAGCAAAGCTTTTGGATTCAGTGACTTTGGTTCTCTTCCTGCATTGACAAATAGCATGACCTTGGTAAATCATACAAATATTTTGATCCTAGTTATCCCTTTCTAAAATTGGGCTCAGTTTACTTATTAGTTTAGGAGGCCTTTCTGAGGTTTAATTAAAGAATGCCATGCTAAGCACTTTTAAAAACTGTAAATTAAAGATGCTAGAGAAATATGGAGTATTGCTATCTATAGCATTATTTGTTTGCTGCTCTGATGCATTTCCCAATTTATTGATGGACTATAATTGCACACCTCCCTCAGATACTACCCAGAATAAATCTTTCCAACATAGCAGGAAGGTACACAGAGTATTTGTGTTTTCTGGTCATGAAACTTCTTCCATTGCAGCAAAGCCAGGACATTCATTTGTTAGTGCTCCCAGTTCCTGAGGGCAGTTTATGCTGTTAGTTCATTTTGCTTCTCTGTCGGAGACCCATCTTCTCATGACAGTCAAATATTTGGAGCAGTCTTTTTTTTTAAAAAAATTTCTAAGCAAAAGAAGTTCAAAAATACGAAGCTTTATCCCTTCTTATAAACAATTCTTTCTTTATTTGCTTTTAGAATAGTGATATCACCTGCAGCAGTGGCAGTCCTAGGTATCACTAGTCTAAACCTCACATTTGTGACAGGATGTCAGGTTTGATCATGCCATCAGAACTTAAGTACTTTTATTGACTCATGGAATCTTGCTGGAATACATTCCAGCTCATGACTCAAATCAATGGCAGAGAGAGGAGACTGCCTCACAAACTGAAGAGTAAAGGAATAACATCTCTCTCTAAGCAGGAATATAATCACCACAGCATTGCATGGCAGAAGGAGAACTTAGGAGAGACACTCAATTCCTAAAAATGCTACGCAAAAACCCAGAGATTTTGGCATTGTATTGCACCTCAGGAATAGTTAGGAATGAGAAGACTACTCTCACCATAAGTACCCTTGCATTAACCATGCCCCTGTAACACATCTGAAGTTGGAAAACTGCTAGGCAGTGTTTAAGGGGTAAAACTGGCTCAGGGAAATTTGCAACAAGATTTGTGTCAACCATAAAGAAAACCCCGAAGAAGCAACTGTGAATTCTGACAGTTTGTGATTATTCTTACACTGTTTCATCACATTTAGCCAGTAATTTGAGCATTTAAAAGATATTGATTCTATAACATGGTGTGGACCATTCTTCCAACTTGTCACCCTGAACGTCATGAAGTGAAATGGATGAATTTTTTAAAGTTGGCCCAATGATGATGACAGTGTATCTTTATGTCATGCTAAGATTTTCTAAAGCTATGATCCTTTTTTACTTGCTACATACATCAAATTGTATCTAGGTAATAATAAGAATCCCTATAACATATGTGGATGACACTTGGACTTGGGATTATGGTGTAGAATCAAAAAGTCCAAATGAGATATCTATAATTTTCATTTGTTGTTTCAGTGGGTAGAATTTAGATGCCTCAAAATGGAAGTGCAAAAAGCCTACAAAAATCACACAATCTAATAACAAGCAAAATGAATACAGAAGGGTGTTGATAGCAGCCTTTGCCAGAGCCTGGTTAGAGTTTTGTGATGAAAGAGCTCTCTAAAAACCTGAGAACTTACAAGCATTTTCTAGAGAACAGATATTTGCACACATACAATCCAGGTGACAAAAACAGGTTGCCTTTTTCCCTTTCCCCTTATCATTCCCTATTTCTAAACTAACACAGTCTTAAAAGAGAAAGAAGAAGAGAAGCTTTCAGAGAAGCTTTCCTACAAGCTACCGTTATGTGTATTTTCCTGAAAGATGAGCCTCGTTTCCTCAAGCTAATAAGATCAGTTGATATTCCATCCAAGAGCAACGCAAGATAGTGCCTTGAGAACTACCATCAAGTTTAAGTACGTGGATCCATATCCATGTATAACATGTGATTCTTCTCAATCAACAGTTTAGAAGATTCTTCTGCCCCAAAGATCTTGGTAGAGTTTTCTACAGCTTAGTCATCTTGACATCAGTAACCTCTAAAGAAATAGTTCTAAAGCAGTTTCCTCTAAAGGGAAAGGATTTCCTTATGCAGGCTCTTTCAGTTCTTGAAAGACAGAGAAAATTACTCAGTTCTGTGTTTCAGTAAGCTATTACATTATTTTGTGGCTTTTCCATTCTCTGAGATGTCTCCCTAAACCACTACCCACCAAGGCTTTGTGATTGCAAAGTACAAATGAGCTGCAGGTGCTTAGATATTGTGATTACTCTGATCTACTCAGGATCAACCAGGGACCTGTAAATTTAAACCTGGCTACTATCTCTTCGTGAGCTCCTGATTTATTTTTTAAAGCTGGCTATTTTTACATTCCCACACACATGCAAACAATTAAATAATTTTCTCATGGTCTAAATCAGAGCAGTACTGTTAAATGAGGGCAAGTAAGATAGGAATCAACATTTCTTATGAATGGGAAATTTAGAAGCTGTTCTGAATTAATCTCAGAAAATTACTAAGTGCTTAGAGCTTTGGGCTATGTGAAGTAGAAGAGCTATTAGGATTCTCTTGGTTTTGCTAGAAAGGCATTTGTGTAAAAAATATACATAATCTTCCCAAGGTAAAAGGACTCATTCAATCCTCAAGGGTAGGATTTAAAGCCAGCATTTGTCTCTGTGATTGCCCACTGGCTCTGTTCCTATTGGCAGCACAGCTTCACTTGAGCAGAGCTGCCAATGTGACTATTCAGTATTGTTTGATTTGAGTCACGTTAATTTCTGGCTGGAGTTTTCAGGTGCAAATCCAGAATTCCTGGAAGGCTTGGAGACCAGCAGCAATAGGAAGCATCACCTGATGTGTTATAATGCCAGCTCCAAATTTCCACTGCAAGCAGTTAGTTTCTAAGGATGATAATGAGTATAATGAGCAATTGGTGGAAAGTACTTCTTTTTCAGCTAGAATAGCAAATCAAATTTATTTTTAGAGGAACTGACACTATCTCAAAACACAATCAGAAATTAGACATTTTAAATGCCTAGAGATTCTGTTTTATTTATCCTTTTTGTGGCCTGGCTGAGAGTAAAACGATCTTCCTGAGCAAGCCATTCTATTGTAGATTCTTTTGCTTGGATTTTCTGATCATAGCTTCCCATAGCTCTCAGACGTGTCACAACCATGAGGAATTATGGTCATTTAATCAGCACTGAGCATTTTCATGTTCAGCCTTCAAGCAATGATGCCTAAACTCCTATTCACAAGTGACAGCTGAATTCACTTACTCTATTGCTTTCTGTATAGTGGTACTTTACAAATCAGCTAAAGTTCACCTTTCTCAACACAGCAGAGTTTATCAGTCCAATGACCTTCTGGAGGCATTTTTTGGTTTGGGTTTTTTTGTATGTCAGTTTATAACAAATGATTCAATATCAGTATAAACCTGAAGATCCTGAGAGAATAACAAAGGATTCAACTGGGACTTGAGATATATTTTGCAGAAAATAGTTGCCTCTAAAATGCTTGAAGAAGACAATCTGTGATCAGCCTGCAGATATTCTGCGTTCTGCACAAGAAATTATTTAGCTATCTGGCCAGTAGCAGAATAAGACATTTCCAAGGAAAGCTAAAATGCAAGTTTCTATTCCTCTATGCTATGTTCTCTGGTGACTTTCCTCTTCTTCAAACTTCTTCATAGCTTATTTAAATTCATTTCCAAAATGGACTGAAAAAGTGGTCCTAATGTGAAATAAATGGGTACATCTACACTGCTGTGCAAAAGCAGTCTTTCAGACAGGGCTGGAGGTCTAAGCACCTCACGTATAGGAAAGCATGACTGGTCACTGCATAGAGATTTGTGTGGGAGACCTACAGGGAGTTTTTGCAGACACTGTGGTGATTACGGAATATTCTGGACCTGCCTTCACACCGTGTGCTATAACATGACCATCTCCTCCTACTTCTTCTTTATGGAAATATTAGATGATCAACAGAGGCTGCGGGATTACAAGACCCAAGGACAGCTGGAACTTAAATTCTACCTGGATTTGGTCTACCTATATGACTGGACATTTATAAATCTGAATCTCATGAGTATCCCTTGTTTTACAGACATTGCATAATCCCAAAGCTCTCATAAAGATATATCGAGGCAGTTTTCAAGTGTGTGGGGCAAGAGGAAAGAAGGATATACATTTCCAGGAGCTATGCTGCAAAATCCATCCTCTGGTGTAGTCTCATACAGAAAAATCATGAAATCAGTTGTTAAACTAAGGCCCAAAAAAGGTGGTGACTGAGTTTGCAGAACATATGATTTTAATCAATGAGTTTCAGGAGAAATGCCATATTTAACAAATGGAAGTTAAAAAGAAGTCTAGTGGAGCATAGCATGAACTTCACCTTGAAGGGCTCAGAGGAAACAGTTCATGCAAGGAAATGTTTCATTATAAAATCTAAAAATATAAAAGAAATGGAAAGCTGTACATCAAGTGGGATTTTGGGTGGCATAGAGAGTGTCTTGTTTTTTGTTTGATATTTTTTACCTCTCTGGAGAAAACAAAAAAGTAATTCTGAACATAGATAAAAAGCAAAACAGACCAGTAGTTATTTGAAAACGGTGGGGTTTTCATTTTGTTTCCATTTATTCCAGTCCCAGATATTTTTTTTGTGTTACATCTGAAACAGAATTATTGAGGGAAAAAAACAGAGAGAACTTTTGCTTCAGTTCTGCTATCAGTACTTGGGAAAGGGGAAATTTACGTGTATATCTCCTTATTGACAGTAATGGGAGCCTTGTGTGTAAATATTAACATCCAAAAGAACAGAACTTTTTGTGGATCATAAAAATTTCTGTGGAAATTTTATAAGGAGTATGCACACATGCACTGACAATAATTCGAGTTTAATGCGGTGTATTAAATTTAAATTAATTTACTAATGCACGGGTAGATTGTTTTAAAAAGGCATAGGTAATACTGCAAAGAAAAAAAAAAAGAGTGTGATTATAATTAAGATACTTTTCTGGGCTTCAGGCAAGTTGAGATCAGTCCCCTCTGTCATTAAAGGGACCAGCCTCATTTCATATAATCTCTTGGTGCCTCAGTCACATACCCATAGATGTAATAACCTTTCCTTTCACTCACACTTTATCTTTCTTGACATTTGAGATTGTCATCTCTTTGGGATTTGGATACGATTTAACACATGCGAAAGCCAATACATTTGCAGTCAAATGTAAAGTAATGTAAACAAGAGATAATGCGTCTGTGAAATTTAGGAATTTCAGGTTGTCGAAAGAATATTGAGAGTATTTACGTGTTTCAAGATTTTTTTCTTTAATGTCTGTATTTCGGAATTAAGTTTTCCTAGAATTTCTACCAGACTTGTTAATTTACGTTTACAGCATTTGTCTCACGTAACTGTTTCAGCGGCACATCATGTGTCTCATATGGTCCTCAGAAATTATACTCAAAATATTATACTGGGCAAAATATTTTACCAGTCTTACCAGCGGACCCACTTATCTCAAACGCAAGGCCTTGTGTTTATGTCTGATCTCTGATCCAAGAAAAAGATCAAACCTGGGTTGGATATTCTGTACATCAGTGAGAGTCCTTGTCCAACACAATTCTGAACAACGAACACTGACAGTAAAAACCAAAGAAGAGAATGTTGCTATGTCCAATGTTTGTTTCATATCACTCAATTCAACAGGAAACAAGCAGAGAGTACATGTATAAAATTATGCACAGAAACATTGACACAGTATATGGAAAAACAATAAGGAAACCCGAGTGCTTGACACAACTGCTTTCTAGCTTTCTCCAAGCCACTCTTGGAAATTTTCAAAACATCTGTACTTATGTTTGGTAGGAGAGCTGATAATTTTAAACCTCTTTTACAGCACTTAAACCTTTAAATTTATTTATTTATTTATTTATGTATTTATTTATTTATTTATTTATTTATTTAAGAACTGCAACAGAGAAAAAAAAATATACCACATTCTCAATTTACAGAATTAGGTACCAGCCTGAGAGAACTCAGCGGAGGATGGTGGTCAGCAGAAAAATTCTCTTAATAATTCAAAGGCAGCAACAACATTTAATGAGAGAAAAAAAATGATCTGTTAATAATTCAAGAGAAGATTTTTTTTTTTCTTGAAAGTAATTAATGATAGAAAATGGATATTGACTCTTTTTTAAAGTTATGTAATTATAACAATTTCCATCATGATGTGATTTATAAACATTAGGTAAAATCAACAGCTATGTTACAACCAGATTACATCGACTTTATATGGACAAATTACATTGTTACCTTACATAACATACCTTGAAATGTGTTAAATCCATGTGAAACAGACTGATATCAACAATATTAGCAACAGAAATCTGAAGTGTTAAGATTTTCTTGAAATGCTGAATTCCGAGAGACTTTATGTGTATTTGATCAGGGATTTTATCTTCAAAGCTAGGATCATCTTTAGCTAAAAGTGACCTTAAGGTGACCACTAGAACAGTTATGTAACTATAGCTATGTTTCCATATTGCTCTGTCAGACAGAGAATGACACGAAAACTTATGCATTCACAAGGTCACCAGAAGTTTTGCCCAGATTGCCACTTCTGTGTCAGTTTTAGTCCCAAATCTGCCTGTCCTAGAGTCAGGATCAATGGTGCTAGTTTGAAATAATATAAATTTAGCATAGGTATTGTTTGCACCAGGGCCTGTGACCCAGATCAACATGTGGTGACCCAGGGGGATTTGAAGGCTTCTATAAATACCATATATTGAAAGAGCAAAAATACAAAACTCCTGAATCCAGAAGACTGTAAAAACAATAATGTTTTTGTCCGAAATAATACCTTCTCAGTCAGTACAGTAGGCATAGAGCAATCAAATTGCTCTAAGCTTTTCCCCACATTTGGAAATCTTAAGTTTATGTACAGAAACATCCTATACACATTTGAGTAACTCCAGAACTTAGTTAAAAATCTGTCATGATTCTCGAAATGAAACTATGACTTACTCCATCAAACATTACCAGTCTTGTTAGCATTTTCAGACACTAGTACTTGTACTTGTTCCAAGAACTGTATGTTTGGGGGAAAAACAAGGTCATATCAGGGAAAAAACACACCTAAACCAACCAATAGGTAAAACAGATCACATTAGTTACCAGGTTATGTAAATTGTTTCCTAATTTCGCAAGGTTTTATCTTTGTCATCAGAGTATTTTTCCCTAACCTTTCCCATTATCTTAAGCAATAACTTCCACTATTATTTGTAGGCCGTTCAGGCTTTAATTAACTTTCCATATGAAATAATCCGTTAGTTGATTTCAGTTTTATTTTGGAAAGAAACTTTTGCCTAAGTGCTGACTATTCTCTTGAAAGGAAATCTTACAAGACAGTTTGCTGAGAGAACTGACAGAGTGAAGATTTTCGTTAAATTGTATTGTATTGGGAGTCTAATAGATTAACTTCTCACCTTTGTAATATTTAATAGTTTAAAGAGCTGGGATATCCAGTGCCTTTTTGGTTCTTTTAGTGCCTCGTTTCACACAATCCTTTTTCCTTAGTGTTTTTAGTTCCAATTGCACGACTCTGCAATTCAATTCTAATTTCGTCCACTAACTGTCACTTTCTGGAAGCAGCTAGAATTGTCACTAGGCAAAACTTAAGCTAATAGGATTTTAAATGCATATTTTCAATTTTAACAGATTAATTTTTGTATGGCTTTCAAGAAAGCAAGACACACTTAATGATTTAGTCCATATTGACTCATCCCTTACATTAATCCTGGTTTTAATCCATGTAGTGCTAATAAATGTCAGGTTGTCCCACGGCACCCCTTCACATATCTTTGTCATTTTGAAATTTTTATTGAAAAATTCTGGAGACTCAAATCTACATGCACTTGATAATCAGTTTTAAAAATATAGTACAAAAGAATTTTTGTAGACCTACAGGGATAACATTTTAGTATCCTTCAGCATAACCCTGAATATCTCTCTAACTTTTTGCAAAATGAATTTTTGACAGCTGGTAAATAATGTTATTCATCTGGCACTTTGTCCAAAACAAACATGAATGTCTTTTGAATAAGAGATATGATTTGAACATTTCATTGATATATTTTGAGTTATTCATTCATGTGCACTAATAAGCAAAACCAAGATTGGTTTTTCTGCCCATGGAAGTATCTCTCCAGGCTCAAGCTTGCAGACAAGTAGCATGCCATCCACTAGCAGACAGAGCGATAAGAGTGACTTGAATGATGGCTTGATAAGCACCTTCACTTAACCTGGTAAGAGCACATTAAGTCAGTTATGTTAAAAAAATAGCCATTCGTTTTTTAATTACAACATTGTTATCTAAAGCTAGAGGATCAAAGAACTTTTCATGGATGCTAATCTTCTGACTGCACAAATGGCATCTAGGGAAGCGTAACCACAGACATTTTTGGCATTCCTTATGTACAAGGCATAGATGGTGGAACCTCCCACAGATATACGACAGCAAAGAGTTTCTGACATGCATTTAGGTGTTGGACACCTATTCAAGGTTTGGTATCGTACTATTTTTGATGTGTTGTTTTACACAAAAGGTAAAGTTTGAGGTGATGAAAAGCTGCTCGCTTGGTGTAATGTTTGGTGAGGAATTGCTGTTGAAATATCAAACACATTACAAAGAAAAACAAAGTTGTTTTGACTCCTCTAGATTGTGGGAATTAACAGCAGGTCAGAAAGCCTGTCTGAGTCTGAGTCTGATATTAGTCGCAGCACAGTCCATTTCCACCTGTGAGAAAGCCAGTTGAGAGAAACAAGAAATTCAGAACAATAGAGGGAGTAAACAGCAACAAGGCTGCAGCTGGTGTTTTGTTTAGATTCTTGGGATGTCTGTGTTGCAGATAACTAATAATAGTATGGTGTAGTTAAAATAGGCAATAAATCTACTGTAGTAGTTGAGCAACCAATAAACAACTAACATGAATGATAAACATACAAAAGTGTATATATATGACACTGGCTCTTGGAATAAATGCTTTTTGCCTGCACTTTATGTTAGAATTAGTGTGTGTCGCGCGTCTGCCTCAACTGTGACACTAGAATACCTTACATGCTTCCTGAAAGTGAAGTTTATAAATTACTTATAATAAATTTGGCAATTATATGAAGTTACACAACTGTGGAATAAACTAAGTAGTACAGATGAGATAATCTTATATATTACAGTCCATCTCCAGTCTGCTCACAATTTTTTCCTCTCAGACCTTCAAATGTGTAATATTAAATACTGCAAACGGTTGTTGAAGTTATAAGATAGTCAAAACAATTTAATTGCTCCACCATAAGACTGTTGTCACACTTGATGCCCTTTGTATGCCTACTTTCATCAATTTCACACAAGTCATAGCTTTTTAGGATACAATAAAAGTTTTTTCTTAGGATCATTTGACCATGTGAAATGCTTTTCAATGACAACACAATTAACTCTTTCTATGGAAGTAAATGCATTATTTGGAAGTCCAAAGAAATAACACTGACCAAATGACTGGTATACCTGAGTTTTCCTATTTCCTACTTAAGTGGTTTACAAAAGAACAATTCTATAGTAACATCTTATGTACAACACACAGTTCAAGACAGCCTTTCAGAACGCTTTGCAAAATGTTAGCTCACTTACATAAAAGGAAAAAGGAGGGGTTTAAAAAGAAAGAAAACTTTCAAAGCCTCAGGGTCAGACACTTGGGTTATAGATTAAGGTCTGAAACAAATTAATACTTAATACAACTCCTCCTTCTATTATAGACGCACTCCTTAAAAAAACTTCTGGTTGGTAAGAAAACTTTTATGTCCAGTTGGTAATAGAATTACAGATGCTGTACATAAAATATTGAAAACCTCCTGGCCCTGTGTTGGGCAGGCCCCATTTTCCCTATCCGTACCGCAGCTGAACATATCAGAAGTCTGCTGCTCCTTCTTCTTAAAGATGGATGCCTTCCATCATGTTCCTTTTATTTTATTTATGACTTACTCTTGTTGATGTAGCACTAAGCTAACCTTTCGTATCATTTTGGAAGGTCTGATGCTTTCTGTTTGTCACTGGGGCATAAGACATAAAACAGAAGGTACTTTATATGTTAAACTCTTGCAAAAGGAGGGCTCATTGGTACCAACTAGCTATTTTGTTTTATACAGTGCAAAGCAGTCTGTAATCTAAATTTTAGAGGGTTTGGCTACGTCAAACACATCGGAACAGCTGAATCTGTGTATCTGAACTGAACTCATATGAATAATGATTATGGACATCAGTGTGTCTAGTACTGACTGCAGCACTCAGTCACGCACAAAATGACTACTGTAGATTAGGGAATGTTATTGATCTTTGTTTCCATCATCCTTTGCCTTTCTTTTTTTTTTTTTCATTCTGAATGGAAATGCTATTTAGAGATGAATTTTCAATTTATTTTCTTTGGAATGGCTTTTCAAATTGGACAGTATTAAAATAATCTGTTTCAGAGAAAGAACCCATGGACAAGAAGAACAGTAAACCGAGAATTTCTTCATATGGCTACATGGATAGAGTTCCATAGCAAAACTGACAAAATAACACTTTCTCAGGTCTGTGTGTTAGCCCTCAGGGTCTTGGTGGTACAACGAGCAAAATTTAACCTCAGGGAGCAGAACTATATTGTACACATATATAATGCACTAAAAGTGAAACAGCAGAGTGGCAGCTCTAATATATGCTGCAGGGCAACATCCTACAGTCCGAACGGAATTGCTCTGCACCTGGAATTTCAGGGAAATCGAACAACCTACTGTTACGTGGCTGTTAAAATCTTAAAATTTCTGCTGTTTTCCACTCTATCCCTTGCATACATTTTATTAGAAATTATCTAAGTTCATCCTTGAGTAGCCACAAGCCATTTAGGCTCTAGATCCATACAGCAAGCTATTGACAGTTCATCACAGTACTCTTATGAGGTAAAGAAAGCTAGAATGGTGTTATTGCATTGATGTGCCTTCTAAGTATTTTCCTTCCTTCTTCTTGCTTTCCTATATATCTTCTATAACTTAATTTAAATGCTAATCTTACTCCTGCAAGTGGGCTACATAGGAGAAAAATATTCTAAATAAAAGACAATTAAATTTCATGCAAGACCGATACTTGGACAAAATTAATTACAATCCTCAGTTAACTGGGTTGTGTAAGGGATGTTCCAACTCTAATTCAAGGTTTCCTCTTCAAGCAACTATTTTGATACTCCATGATTACAGGCACAGCACTGTAGTACACATCAAAGAAAAAATTTCCTTTCGAAGCAAACATTTATGGTAGCTGCTATGCACTTTTTTTCATTCTGACAGGTTTTTGTCATATTTATGTATGAGGTCTTCTGCTCTAAGAGGATAACATCATATGTGTAAGATGAAAGAAAATAGGGAGATTTCAAAGAAAGAATCATAGAACGAGTTGTGGTGGAAGGACCTTACAAAAATATCTAGTTCAAACCCTCTGCAATGAGTAGCAACATCTTCAACTGGATCCAGTTTCTCAGAGCTCCAGCCAATCTGATCTTGAATGTTTCCAGGGATGTGGCATCTGCTACCTTTCTGGGCAACCTGTGCAAGAGTTTCACCTTGTAAGAAATTTCTCATTGTAAAAAATTTCTTCCTTATACCGAGTCTGAATCTACTGCCTTTTAGTTTTAAAATGCTACCCCTTGTCCAAAGGGTGAGAGAAAGGGTGCAGAGCAATATAGTTAATTTCAGGTGTTATTTTGTCTAGGCCAGTTTCATACTCTTTCATGCAGTATGACTGGAGAGTGAGTCCTGCCTGTCAACTTTACTGTAAGAGAAATCAGAATCAAAAATGCAACTTGCTCTGAATATTTTCGATTGCAAGGTGATGGATTCTTCTGTTTTCCCTTAACCTACCTTCAAACAATATATCAAACATGATGACTGAAAAAACAAACAAAGTGCTTCTCTGTGTTAACACATGGAGTGCCACAGGGGAGAGCTGTTCTGGGATTCTGACTTCTTGGAAAAGAGAAATCCAAAGTTCCAAATATATTTTCAGTGACCCTGCATTATTAATAGACTGCTAATGTGTTCCTGAGTACTTAAGCATTCAGAAATAAAAATTCACTCTTTGATGCGTGTTCGGAACCTGATTACTTGATTCTATGTCGACCTATATGGCTGCTAATCTCTGTGGACTAAATTCAACCTAGCATATGTAGGCCATCAGACAAAACCTCCATTGAAATCAATAGCAGAAATAAATGACTCTGGTATGGTATGTCAGTCTGCATTTGATTTGCTGATACATGATTACTCTGAACTGTTAGCTTCATTTACTTTTATTGATTGCTAGTGTGAAATGCTTACTAATTGCACATCAGATTTTTAAAGGTGCTTAATTGCATACTTTAGACTAGTGTTAAATTCCATACATTGACTATCTGTGAATTACGTTCCGTCTCTATTCCAACCCTGTTTTCTGTAATATTATGGGCCATATCATTAGCTCAATCAAAGCTGATTCTAGAATTGCAGTAACAGAGATGGAAGAGAAGAGAACCTAGCTCCATTTAAATACCAAAGGCAAGACTGAAATATATTTTTAAAAAATGAGTGATCTGGATCCAGACTTTGAAAAACACACGGTCCAAGCAGTTTGTGTCTCAGGTCTGAGTTTAGCAAAGATTTGCCACTAGGTCTAACACCTCCGTATTTAATCTGTATGTAGGGTGCTCAAGCCTTAGAGCAGAAGCAAAAACTGAGCCAGAACCCTTAGATACCAACCTAAGTTAGAATCCATTTTCCATACCTGCCTTCTTCTGGCAAGTGGGAAATATCCACTTCTAGGCGACTCAGTGAGGAAAATTTCACTGATAGGGCTCTGGTTGTAAAAGTACTCTATGACAGTCAGATGCTGTCATCAACATTCAGTGGCAATAGATGGGAGACTCCAAATTCAGTGACAAAAATGTGAGTTGGGTTTGATCATACAATTAAGAAATTTAGATGTGACTCCATCTACCAACCACAGCCCAGTCAGGTCTAGAGGAAAGAGTTGTCTGGTTAGGGTGAAACTGCCCAGACCTGTAGGAATCAAACAAAGTTTGGAAGTGGGTATTGTACAGGTATTCCATGTTCTTAGTGGCAATTTATGTGCATTACAATACAATTCTCTTTTTAGGTTACCCAAATTTCTCTCTTGATATCCCTACTTGTGTTTGAACTTAGACAATCCATCGTTTATAAATAGGGAAAAAAAATGTGTAGAAAGGTTTAATGTCTATGCCCAGCATATTAATGGATGTTCTCTTTGAAATGCATTTTAACTTCAAGTCACTCTGTACCCAATTGTTTTTCAAACAATATTCCACTGAAGTAGAAGGAGGCCGGTGAGAGTTACATGTATGAATAAAATGACAATGAGAAAGAGCCAATAAAGTTCCTGGAAATTTAACTAATCAATTTCAAATCTGAAAACAAAGATTGAACTGAAAGCTGGTTCTTATTTTATTCGAGTCACTGTGTTGATGCCTATAAAAGTATAAATCCTACGTTTTGCTAATGTGCTCTATCTGGAGACGGTTAAATCATTCTGCAATAATATCGTCTTGGGTAACTTTGTGAGCAATGTGAGTTTATAAGGGTCTGATGGTCAAGAACTATCTGAAATGTGCCAAATAACCACAGAAATAAGA
This sequence comes from Oreocharis arfaki, assembly GCA_013398015.1. NCBI lineage: Eukaryota > Metazoa > Chordata > Aves > Passeriformes > Paramythiidae > Oreocharis > Oreocharis arfaki. Next base: position 964,724 of record VZRR01013082.1, read on the forward strand.
TATAATTGAGGCAAACATTGGAGTAATGTGCTAAAGCTGCCAGGCTTCCCATTATAACAGGTAAAAATTCTAACTTGATGTAAGCTGGCATAAAAGTTCTCAGGTCTGAGAGAAAATAAAGCATCAAAATGCTCAATATGTTTTGAGAAACGAGAAGATGCAGAAAAATAAAACAAACAAAATCAACTTTTTTGTTTTCTTCTGCAAATTTGAAACAAGATTAATTTATTAAAAATAACATTTTGGTAGTAAAAAGTCCTAGCTAACTGAATTTCTGGTCTTATTGAGGCCTTTGAGGAACAAAGTTAGATCAGAATTGATGAGGAAAGCCTGATGTTTCAATTCAGACCTATTAAATACTTGAAGGCACATGCTATCTGTTTATCATTGCATAGCAAACCTCACTGACAGCTTTTTGTTTACTGCCTGCGTTTCTTGTTACTGGGAGCAGAAACATTTTGGGAAGAAGAGGAACATTGCAGCCATGAGGTCACTTGTTTGCTGTGTGCTTTAGGTACTGACAGCCAGTTCTGTGACCTCTCCTTGCTCTCCAAGCTGGAAACTGTGGGATGGTTGGTGGGGTCCTCTGCCCAGGTCTTTAGGTGGAAAGTGGCCGTGTCCTCTCCTGCCTCTCAAGTGTGCCAAACACTGACTGGGTGGAAAACAACCCTTCTAGTGTGAGTGATACTGTTTTTAAACCCTTTAACTGCTCCTTGGTCTACATTGCTACTGAGATGACTGATGACACAATTGACTCTTGGGAAAGCACAGAGGGCAGTAGTATATTGAACCCAGTGTAAAAAGACAAAGTATAAACAACAAACCACAAATCATGCTCATGATTTGGAAAGAGGTAAATATTTTTCTGCCAGATACCCAGACAGTCGTAAAAGAGGTAGGAGTGCCCAGGTGACAAGCTCCTCTATGCTCAGTCAAGAGTCATCCAGATTAAAAGCAGAAAAATAAACTTTTTTTCCCCCTCTTGAAACAGTAGAAATACTTGGCTACTTTTTTAGCCACTAATGTGGAACTGTGAACATCTGGCTCCAAGACAGTTCTGGGAAGGAAATTGCTGAAAGAATATTTTCTCATATGGTATTTCTCTGACATGGGAAGAAGAAGAAAATGCTCCAAATTTCGTGAAGAAAAATATTTTGTGGTTATTCATATCCCAAACATGAAGGCCTATGTATTGAAGACAGCCTTTAGGTATTTATTGACTGTATGAAAAGCTGGGGCTTGATTCCCAGCCATCCTGATTTTGCATCTATCCTCTTGGATAAGGTGAGAGGCAATTGCCAAAGTGGGAAGTGCACCAAAGATTTTCACCACCTGCCACCTCAAGATGTTGTGACTCTGAGCATATCTAAGACTTCTCTAATTTATATTCACAGATGAATCAGTGCTTTGCAATGTGAGAAATGAAGGAACCTACTTCTACCCGAGCAGAAGTAAGAGGATCAATTCCCCAATCTCTGAATTACTCAGAGTTCACTTGTTTTTGTACAAATTCTATGTACCAGCTGATCAATTTCACTTAATTAAAGGGAAGTATTACAAATACTAAATACATTGCTTTTATTTTCTTTGAAGTATTTCTGATTACTTGTGCTCAAAAAAACTCCTTTTGGAATTATCAGGGAAGAGTACAGTGAAATTTATAAGAGCAGAACAAAAGCATCCAGCAAAGGCTAAAGGATGGGAGATTTATGTTTATGACTACATGGGGGGAATCAAAGAACACCAGTCATTTACAAGACCTATTGAAATACAAGGAGAAAAAGTTATAAAATATCCATGAAAACATTTATCGGAGATATCAGAAAAACATTGTCAGAGAGATTTCGCTATGACAGTCAGCACACAGGAGAAGTAGGAGGAGGAATGCTAGTGGCTTTTAAGCAAAAAAAAAAACCCTCTGACATTTACGACTACTTTTTTTAAAATAAGAACATACTAGAGTATAAAAAAATTCAAAGAACCCTCAGTAATTGACTAAGATATTAGTAGAAAGTGGAAACTGATCTCCTCTTCACATGATAATGACCAGAAGGATCTTCTAGAAGTGAAATGACAAAAACCAATTCAAGTTCCTAAGAAATACTGCCCTTCAGTGAAAGTTACGACGACACAGATGCAGTAAGTTTTGAACTGCAGTAGTTGGCAGCTTTGTGCCACTGGAGGCAATGGAGGAAAGGGCTGCCCGACCAAGCCAGTGCAAGGTGAGCAGCCATTGCCTCCTCATGCCAGCACCGTGCTGACTCCCACTGCAGCCATGCAAAGGCAACAACTCTTAAATCCAAGATGGTCCCTCACTATTCAATCTGCTGACAGTCTGCACAGATTGCATGTACTGCAAAAACACATTCTGCACTATTTTTAATATCCAAAAGAGATCCAAGGCAGAGCTCTGAGCAGCATTCAATGCAGCTAACTAATCTTCAACACTCAGCAGAGATGTTAGAAGTAAACAGTTGCAAACAGAACTGCTTGAAAATTTTCAAATACATTTTTGTGTTGAGATACATACTTTAGACAACGCTGAATATATTCAAAACAAGCTAGAGGTTGTCCTCCTTTTGTTGTTTCCTTTTTCTATTCACCAATTCCTGCCCATGAAAGGAAAAGCAGATAAAAGGAAGGATGTCTGGCAAATATAAGGGTTAAATAAACAAAAATTATCAAATTGGAGAAAGGAAATGTTTTCAAAATCACAGCAGATTAAGACAAATATTCAGCAAAAAAGTAATGAAAGAGCATTGATAACATCCAATAAATCTTTGTTAGAATTTGTGTGTCTTTGTATATTTTTAGAAAAGTCTAAACAAAAAATCCCCCCAAACCAGACACAGCATCCCCAAAAACTAGTAAAACCAAAAACAAAACCCCCAAAAAATCCCAAAAGAAAAACCCTAAAAAAGATCCAACCCCCAAAAAAACACCAAGGAGAAAAAATGTTCATCTTGTTGCTAAAACATAAATGCTTATGCAAACACCTAAAATACTTTAGGTGCTAGGCAAATCAAGTATTGATTTCCCAGGTAAGGTTAATCTAGTCTTTAAGAAATGCATCTCATTCTGTCACAGAACAAGTATTCAGATTGTTTTGAAATCCAACCTAACACGGAAATTCAGTGATGAAATAAACACAGGTGACTTGGCTGCAAATAAAAATTTCCTAAGCCATGGGGCTATCTCATTTCACAGTTTGAAGAGTAGTTCTTTTTTTCCAGGTTTTTTTGTAATACAGACCTTTATGTATAGACCTATTACTTTGTTTTCCATTAATTCCTTTTTTAACTAATTAGAGGACCACATCATACTACATTTCTCTCTGTCCCTTCCCTCTACTATTTCTTCATTCTTTTTCAACCAAAGGACAGAACCATTTGTTGATAGAGATGGAAATAGGGTTTTGCTTTGTGCTTCTAAACATGCCTCATCTCCTTGAGGGCATTTGTATTCCCTTGTTGAATTTAGAATAGAGTCATGGAAGCTGAGCAACTTGCTTAAGTGTTAAAAAGTTGCCATTTCCGCAGCTGCAAGACTCAGCCCCTATAAACCCACACTGCTCTGGAGTAGATAGTAGATCCTACACCATCTTGGTAAAAAAAAAAGGTATGACAATGACAAACATTTTTAAATTTTCTTTAGTGTGTTAAATGGATATAATCGGGGTAGTAACAACTCAGCATATTCTGTGATTCTGTGGACTAAAATAATGAATGACAATCATCTTTCACTATTCATTCATCAACTTTCAGGTGAATCTCCACAACCTCGGAAATCTAGAAAGCTGAAAATTTGTAAGAAACCTCCTTCAAGTTATAAAAATGATCTCTTGCCCTACACATGTGTAAAATTTAAAGTGAGTGCAATTTGTATACTTAAAATATTAAAAAAGTTAAAATTGAGTGAAATGTACCATGGTTTTCAATTGCTTTCAATTACCATTAAACCTTTTTGAGAGCAATTTGCATAATGTTTCATAAACATGTAGGCAGATTAACCTTTTTAGTTAATTTATTCATTAGCAGTAAAAATTCAAAGCATCTCTTATGGGAAAATAATGTCTTGCTGTTAAATTACATGGAAACAAAGCAATTGGGACATAGTTGCCTCAGTTCTTCCTGTGTCAAAGCACAAAATAGTGGGGAGAATAAAGCTTTGCCTGTTAGGGGAGTGTTGATTAAATCGCCTGTTTGTGAACAATTAGCAATATTACAGGATTAGGTGAAGTATTAATTAGAGATGGGTTAATTAATTAGAGTCCTGCCTGGAGCAGGTACCTGTGAATATGGGGGATGGAAAAATGAAAAAGTATGAGAAAAGACAGAGGGTTTGACTCTTTCCTGTCTTAAATCTCATAATCTCATACATTCTGTCAATGGAAAGTGTGGTAACTCAACATTGTTTTTCTGTCACTTTGTGATTCCTTTACATGTCCGTGATTGGCTACCTGAGATAGGAAGGAGTGGTCACATTCCTTTGTCCCTCAATGTGGTCTCCATCCTTTATTTTGCCTCTGAATGAATTGAGGTTACATCATTATCCATAAGTGGGAATGTAAAAAGTGGTTGAAGTTTGGACCCTTATGTGGTGTTTTATGAGCCAGGTTCTTAAGGCGTTTTCAACAATAGGAGATTAAACCCTTCTCATGAGCTGGAATTGAATCATTTGCAGACTGATCTTAAGGCACAGGCAGGTCTATCACTTTGGGTAAGATTACACAGCATTGGGTGATACAGGCCACAATAAAATGTAGAGGGCAGCTGCATAGCTGATGGAGATAGAGCCTGAATGAGCGGTTTGACAGTTTACCAGTTTTAGACCTATCTTTATATGTCTTCATTAAGAAATAAAATGAAGCTTTTCTGTACACATTCTGTCATATATCATAATGCTATCCATTGTCTTTAGAGTGTATCCTAAACAAATATACTATTGCAATGAATGGCACCATCTTTAACCTATCTACTGAGGTATACATGTGAATATTTAGTCTGGGACATATGTTATATAATATAAATCTATTAAATCTATAATAACTTCCAAATTTAAATTTTGGGACAATCAACTCGATATTTTTACACTTTCCCGTATCTTTTTATGGGTTTACATCTGGAAGAGATATACTGATCAAGATTTCGAAGTTAAGGAAATTCCACACTCCCTTCTGGTGATTCCAATAGCCAAATTATACAGGTGACATGAGAATGTTGAAAACACTAAGTGCACAAGTATGCAGAAGCATTAAATTATCTAATAATAAGTATTATTCATGGTTCTCTTGGATTACTGTCATGTGCTGCTTAGTGGAATGTTGTCGACTTAACTGATATAAGTTAACCACAAAATCTTCACCAATTTCAAACAAGTGTGTGGAAAGAATTCTAAAAAATAAATAGATTCTCTACAGAAATTTAAAACAGATTAAATGTTTAAGGATTGTTCCTTAGCTTTTAAGATGCTTACCAATTTTCTAGTAGAATTATCTATTAAAAAGCTCTATAGTCTTTCAAGTAATAAACAAAAACAAAGCAGAAAATCAGAAAAAACCCACAATGTATTCATAAATAGAGGGGTCTAAATGTCTGGAGGAAAGCACAGTGTTCAGTGTTTTTTCTTAGAAAGCTCTCATGAGATCTTGACATTATATTTGCTGTGGTGTTTTTTTTAACATACCTTACTAAGCGCTAGAGAAGCATGCAAATTCCATGATTGACACAGTTAAATAGAAATCCAACAGAAAAACAGGAGGTTTTGATAGGTGTTATCTTCTAGGAAAGGCTATCAGAGATTTGCTCCGTTATTAAGAATTAGCAACCAATGAGGCTAAAACTAGGAGTAAACTGCTATGTACAAAAATCACTAAGTCACCATTCTATAAGAATGACAATGTGGGATTTGCTTACAATGAAAATGCCAAGTGCTTCACATAAGCACATACAAAGTCTGTCAAATACCCTCCCTATGCCAAATCGATGTTTCACTGGAAGTTTCCACCACATAATAGATCTGTGTTCTTTCTGTATCTGTATTAGACACATCATTCCCTACAAAGTGCCTGAAGCAGCTGAAGCAATCAGCTCAAACATGATAACAAATTTCAGTGATACGGACCTCGAACATTTAATGTTCAAATGCTTTTGTATAAAGTCTTCTTCAGGAACACTTTGCTTTGACTTTCATCAAGAAATCAGATTTCAAGATCATAAAATGTTGAAGTCAACTTCAGATAGTGTTGTAGTCTTCCTGACAGAATCCTAAATACAATCGTATTGTCAAAAGCCCTAAGGAACAAGACCCCCCAGGGAGCAATTAATATTATGATTGTGGCACTTTGGGTTATTTTTGGGAAAGAAGCTGGAGTCAAATGGAAAGCAAAGCTCACTCTTGTTAATAAAAAGGTTAAATACTAAGACAAATGGCAGAAAATTGGCTTAAAACACTGTGGATAAAAACAGAAATCTATTTTAATTTTGAAGCGCCTGACCTGAACAATTGCATATCCACCTTGACAGGAAAAGCTTCTCTTAATGTCTCCTCTTGGAGTAGCTTCCATTATTCTTCATAAATCGTAGGAAATTAGACATATTTTAAGGGTTGTAAGCTCATTTCCCTCTTACAAAAAGTATAGTTTAAAGTGTTTAAGCGTAATATAAACTAGTGTCTATTTAACTAAATGATGATTTCTAATCATTGTATGCATCTCTTTATTTCAATGCCCAATTCCATATGCAGATTCCTCCAGTTTCAGAAGAAAACAGATACTCAAATGAATGTTTGAGAAGGAAAAAACAGAGTTTGAAAAAAGAGCTCTTAAAAGAAAATACTGAAAAAACATGGTGAAAATACAGGGAAAGATATGGTTCTGTTATCATAGATGAAATGAGACCAGCTATATTCTAAATCAACTTTATTTTGTCAGACATATTAACCTGCTAAATTTCAGTAAATATGGCCTATTTGGACTAAACAAGAGGATTGTATCTTATACAACACAGTTCAGGGGCCCCTTAGCTTGCAGGACATATGAAAGATTAAGATTCAGTCACTTTACTGCCTAAATTAACCCAGAACCTGGGCAGGAATCTCTTCCTGACCTCCAAAGTGCTCTAACTCCTTAGTTTTTCTGGATTGGCATTGTACCTATTGGAGTCACTCCATGAAATATAAATAGATATTCAAGATTAAATATTCACAAGGGAAATTAAAACTGTCCACTATATCTTTGATGAGCTTCCCTGTCACTGGATCACAGAGAAAATTTTAATCATGCTGTCCTACAAGTAATCTTCCACAAGAAGTGTGCAGAGAGCCTTGGGTTTTGTTGCAGTCTGGTAGTATAGAATGCTCCTAATTCACGCCAGTGAAACTAAAATAAGCACAAATAGGACTTCAGCTCGGACCTTCACTGAATTTGGCAACTATTACCTGAACTGATACACCAGCTGTTATGTATCCAAGGGAAAGGCTGATGCAGGCACCTGTCTCACAGCAGTGAGTGCAGAGCTGGGGAAGGCACCTCTGCCTCAGTGAAATGGCAGGAACCCTTACTTGTACACCACTTTCATGAAGTTAGGCAATGACAGGACTTTCTAGGTGCCTAATTCTCCTCATAGGCAAGACACAGACATGTCGGTGCTTTAGAATGCCAAAGACTACTGTATAAAACAGCTTCTTGCCTTGACATATTAAATCACTGACTAGCAATTAGTTTAGATTTTGCAGTTATTTCTGCTTTATTCTGTTGATTATGTAGCTTTTGAATGTCAATATAAATAGGAAAGCTTAAAATTTCCTAAATGTTTAATAGACAAAATTATTCTCTATAAAAATATATTCATTAAAGTGCTGTTTATCACTATTAATCTTTTTGTGTGTCACGTGAAGTTCTTATTTTTTAGATATCAAACTTAGAAACATAAGCATGCCATTCAGATGCTCACAGAGATGCTCTCATAGTTGTCTGTTTATGTCACATAGAGATATAGATTGACAGGACAATCTAATGGTCTGCATCATCTTGTTTCAGATTATTTATCAATAATCTTCATTTTGATCTACCAAGATTGGAAAAAGGAAGCAGAAGCAAAAGTAGATTTATAAATAACCTCCCACTAGGAAATGTAAGGTGGTGATCTTAGCATGCAGCAGCACATGGCACATTCAGGGAGTCCATGCATTTTAACCACAGTAGTACAGCTGTAACGCTGTTCCTGTCTCCCCTCTCCTTCTTATCTTCCTTCTTATTATTCTTTCCCCTTTTCTCACTTCCTTTCTGTCTCTCCCTCCCTCACATTCATCTATGCTTCCATCCCCCCTATGCCTCTTAATTGGCCAGATATCTAACCCTGAGGTTTTCAGTGTGAGACCCGGAAAAAAATGGAAACCATTTACCTTAAAGGTTTCGAAAGGAGTGGAGGACAGTGTATACCTAGAAGAAGGCAGCTTGGAAGGCTAAGATTTCAAACACTCTCAGGTTTTGGTCTTGATGAATTTGGAAAGGTCTATATTTATTTGATTTTTTTTTTTTTAAATGGTATTTAGAAGGGTGCATTTTGGTCACGGACACCTATGATCTTATTATAATGTAATCATTGTTTCTTGGTGATAGAGTTTTATCTCATCATCTTCTCTGTGGGTAATTACTGGGCTATTAACGAATGGTGTAGAACAGCAAGTGTGTGTGTGTATGTGTGTGTGTGTGTGCATGTGTGTATTTTACTTCATCTTTGTAAGAGCTCTGAGCAAATTCACCTCTAGGGATTTATAAAGTGATTTAGCATTCTACTTCCTACAATAACAGTATATTTCAACACAAACACTTAATTATTTTAAAGGTTTATTTGATTTCATGCTCTCTTTATCTGTCATGAAGCTATTTTATTCGTCTTCCACTTATATGAGTTTAGACTGTGTTTGTTTTAAATTTATATAAACACAGAATACAGAAATACAGAATATAGCCATTAGCTTAGAGTACTACATCAATTTAAGACCTGATTCCACTGTTTCCATAAATGAAATAAATGGAATTCAGCACTAGGTGAAGGAGAAAAGGCTGAATAGAACAAAGTCACTGGATGCTAGAATTCAAAACAGCTCGAGATTTCAAGGTACAAATGCAAAATTAGGACTGTTGAACTCTCTGAGGGAAACGAGAAGGGGCCAATGCTTTTTTCTTGCATTACTGGGTGAAAATTTACATTAGTATTACTAGGCCAACTCAAGCAGTTTATTTTAAAACTTAATCCCTCAGGAAGAAAAAAAATCACACTTTCTGTAATGGTAGTAAAAAGAAATAGGGGGGGAAAATATAACACAAGGATTTAATTCTAAATCATGAAAGCATAATGCTGAGGGTAACAAAAAAAAAAATTCAGCTCTATATGAACGTTCTTCAGCTGAGTTTGAGACCGGAGCCATTTGTAACCATGAGCTCATAATTGTTAAAGACTACAAGGCCCAGATTTTGCTTGAAACAGTAAAAAACAGTGCAAAACATACAATAAATAATCATAATATCTGTACTAAACATCTATATTCTGGTGTTGAACTTGGGGCCTAGAAGACAGATGAACAGGAGCTAAACTCCGTATTTTCCTTATACCTTGCAAATATTATTTGTCATATTCAGCCCTCAGCAAACGAGCTTACACAAACTTCTTGTACTGACCTTCATTCATTATTATGTTGGGCTTTTTTTTTTTTCCTAAACTTGAAAAATGTCTCCAAAATATCTATTTTTATATCTATGTAGGGATGGGTATTAACTGCAGTTTCTTGTGGTAGGACAAGTAGCATGGATACTCGAACTAAACAAGGATACTCTGAATCCAAGGCATGATTCTGGTCTGCAAGTATCTGATATTTATTTTATGAATTTAAAGTAGTAGTCTGAGGTCCTCTTAAGTGTTGTGAACGCAGTAGAGGCCTGAACTCCTTGATTAATGTCAATATATAACAAAACCCAAAATGCTCAGAAGTTGCTTTCCACCACAAAAATCCCAAACTGAACACAACACAAGCAATCTGTAACACACTGTGGAACACTAGCTACAGTTTGCATGACACTTTTTTACACTGAAGCATGTTTTGTCAGTCACTCCACCAAAAGTAAGAGGAATACTTGTAAAGCAGATACTGTATTTAAGGGGTTGAACTGCTTCTCAGCTCTGTAACATCTGAACACCTTTCTCTTAACTGGGTCACAAAGACTGCAGCAGTTCACATACCCTTTGGCACTTCTCTTTTGAGTTACAGAAACACTTCTTTGCATGAAGCGTTTTGATAGCTCAGGCAGGAGCAAGGCTGGTTTTTATGATGAATATGCCTGTGTTTCAGGTAGAAATCTTTTATCAAAGGCAAAGTTTTGGCAGTACTCCCTAAACGTAATGAAACACCAGCATTGTTCTGGTACTTTGGAAATTTATTCCACAATCAGTTCCACCGAGATGTGCATTATTAGCATGACTCAGTGCTACATATTGTCTATAAGTAAATTAAGTCCTTCTTACACATCCATGGTACTATAACATAAAACCATGTTGCTGCCTGAAGAGGGAGGCCTCTCTTCCCTCTTATCTTCGTGTATTTCTCAGTTCTTTGATTCTGTCTGCAAGAGCTTTCTTGCAGGTTCTTGTTCCCAGAATAGGATTCAGGAACTGCCATGACTAAAAACTAATCTCCAGTCTTTACTTTCCCCCCTTCCCCATCCATCTCCCCACGTTGATCAGTGTAGTTTCTAGCCAGCTTAGATGTGGAAATATGTGTGGGAAGACACACAGACTGTCTGTCCATAATCGTGGAGATTTATGCAGAGTTCAAGTGACCATATAACCACAGCTTACATTAGGCTCGTTTTCTCTGAGCTCCTGCTGCAGTCAAGGGACAAATTGTGATTTACCATCTCTAACAGGTTAACATAGGATCTGTGGACTGCCTTCTGAACCTGAGCTCAGATGCTTAAAGGTAATAGTCTCCTAAGCGGGAATGCTCACTTTATTTTCATCTTTCACATGTTTTAGCCAATGTTTTATGATTAGTCTGCTGTAAAGATATTAGAATCTGGCCCAGACTCCCTATGAACTCATGCTGGCAGATTGTAAAGGATGTAATCTGATTCTGACATTTCCCCTTCTGCATCAGGGGATATACATCTATGTTCTTCAGATATTTGGAAACATCTTCAGATTCACTTTTCAAAATGAAAAGGACCCATAAATGCTAATGCAAAGACTACAACGTCCGTGAAAATATTCACACCACAGTAAAGAACCGAATGGGAAAAATATGTCATGAACACTATTGTGCACTGTGGCTGGCAGTACCCTATAAAATGACAAAAAACTGCAGTATGGTTGTTTTTCACCATTGCTGTTATCCACTAGAAGTTAATTTTATTGTCTATTTTTTTTTTAAATTCTCTCTGTGGTGCAAGAAGGTGGCATATTCCTTGTCTTGGAGATCACTTTTTTGCATTTCTATACTGTCTCTTTTAGGCTATGTGCAAACTGTGAGACCTGTGAGAGTTTCTGGGCTCCCAGTCAATCTGCATCCTGACTCTCATATCAGGGGAAGGTTTGGACTTGTGCTATTTGCCTCATGCTGTGTACCCTGGATTTTGCAGAAATGGAACCCAGGTGGGTGGTCAGACAGGAGGTTACAAAATGCTTCATCCAGACTCTCGCCCTGGACTGGTATTTCAGCATGAACTAAACATGCACTCCCAGGTCGTATGAAAACATGGTCCCTGTATAATCAACGGAAATTTTTCAACAGATTCTCTGATTTTTTTCTTTTACTAAAGCAAGACAAAAGTTTGTATTAATTATGGTATTTTCTACCATTAGATTTCAACTATCGATACTGAACGTAAAAGGATAATCTTGTGTTTTAACACATGCTATTTAAACTTTTACAATTAAATTAATTTTGGCCTCAGTACAAGTTGTTTTTCTTCTATTAATTGCAAAAAAAACACAGCCTTATTAAAGTTGTTTACAATTTAATTCTTTACTTCCAACCTTATAAATCACACAAATGCACTATGTCTGGGATACTTCCAATGGGCTGTTCCTGTGTGCTAGCTCTAAAGTATGAACAAAGTGCACAGTGAAATTTGCCCCTTTCTCCTCACTCTGACTCAGACACCCAGAGTTATACCACCAACGATATCTCCAACTTCAGCAGTTAGACTTTTCACTATTTGGATACTCTGTAGAGAAAAGGAAGTGTAAATGTGGAAAGCCCTTCTCATCAGGCCTGTGCAGAAGGCAGGAAGGTTTTTTAGAAGTTAGATTTTCATGAATCTAAGAGATATCATACTTTGAATGTTAGACATTTTCCAGAGGCTATTGTGTTTCCTGTTATCAAGGAATTGTACAGGATGCATATTCAAATGCTTCCTGATGGGAAAAGCAGAATGAGTTGTACTGTCTGGGTAGATTTGAGTCATTTACCTGAAGTCAGGGTAACATCTCAACCTTTATGAAAGAAATGAAAAGTTAGATTTTATCTCCTGGGGATAAAGGAAAACTCGGCTAAAATTTACAACTAAATTCCAGCAGCTTTGACTGTCATGTTAGCTGATAAAAAATAAGAGAAAACTCTTCTAGAGAGGGATGAGAAAACTGTAGGGGAAAAAAGGACAAATATATGAAAAGGAAAAGTGCTCTGGCTGTCAGGAGGGCCAACTGTGTCCTGGGGTGCATCAGGCACAGCATCATCAGCCAGTCAAAGGAGAGGGGTTTCCCTCTCTACTCTGCAATGGTGTGGCTTCACCTCGAGTCGTGTGTGCAGTTTTGGGCACCACAGTATGAAAGAGACATTATGTTATTAGAGATTGTCCAAAGGAGGGCAATTAAGATGGTAAAAATTTTGGTGAAGAAGCTGTATGAGGAGCAGCTGAGGTGACTTGGTCTGTTCAGCCTGGAGAGGAGGAGACTGAAGTGAGTCCTTATTGCCGTCTACAACTTCCTTGTGAGGGGAAGCAGAGGGGCGGGCACTGATCTCTTCAATCTCATGACCAGTGACAGGACTGAGGGAACGGCATGAAGCTGAGTCAGGGGAGGTTTAGGCTGGATATCAGGAAAAGGTCCTTCACCCAGAGGGTGGTTGGGCCCTGGAACAGGTTCCCCAGGGAAGTGGTCACAGCACCAAACCTGACAGAGTTCAAAAAGCATTTGGACAACGCTCTCAGGCACATGACGATTCTTGGGGTGCCCTGTACAGGGCTGGGAGTTGGATTTGATGATTCTGATGGTTCCCTTCCATCATTCTGTTCTATGATTCTATTTGATTCTGTGGTTCTGAGAGCACATGTACCTAACAAACTTTAATTTGGATGAGAGTGTAGAAATATGTCCATTTTAAAAAGAAAGAAGCTAATTAATCTGATCAATTTAGCAACCTTCTTTTTGAGTAAATAAAGGATAATCATCATCAATTTTTATATAATGACTGATACGACAGAAACTATTACTCAAATGAGAGAACAGTGTGACAAAGCCAGAGAAAGACTTGAAGTATGTGGACTGGGGAGCTTTCCAGGGCTTAAAATGCAAAAGCAAGATGCGTATTTATTATATTGTGTGGCCATATGTTTCCATTAATAAAAAAGATGAAGCAGAGAAGACTGCGGAAAGCCAAAAAGATAACAGGAGAAATTTTGTTAAGGTGTCTTTCAGGGAAAATTAATTTTTTTTTTTTTTGAGCAGATGGAGACTTCGAGAAATGAATATGTCTCCTAATACATATCCTCAAACATTTTCACTGGAATATTACCAATCTCTTCTATTAGAGTCTGGCATTGTAAGGATTTTTAAGCTGTTGGTTCTCCTGGATTTCAGACTCTCTCTGACACTAAAATACTTTATTGAGAATGGAAAGTTTAGTGGGAAACAGAAGTAGAAAGTTCAGATGTATTTCATGAAAAGAAAAAAGAGACCATTTTCATTGAAAATGAAATGTTCTTTTGTACAAATAAACTGTAAGAGAAAAAAAATTAGTGTCAAGATATACGAGTATAGTTCCTACTAAATAGTATATCAGTCAATGTTTCTGTCAATAAACCTTCCAAAATCAATGGGAGAATCTTAAAACTCTTTTCTATATGATCTAATAGACAAGAAAAAGCTTGTAACAAGTCAGCTTCTGTCAAGAGACACACTAATAATTCTGACTATTCTGTTCATGAACTCAGCAATAGCCAAAAAATTGGAGCTGGTAATAAAACACTAGGTAACTGCAAATGTGTAATTGGCACAAATATGTATCTAATTAACTAAAAACTATCATGTGATGCCAGATTCAACAGAGGACAATAAAATTCATGTTTGATGGCTGATAGGTCCTATGAGTTTCTCATAGTTTAATCTGTGGTGTGGTGTGCTATGCTGTTGCTTTCCCAAACTTGGAGGGAAAGGTGGCAGCAGCAAATGAGATTGTGGCTTGTCCTGTCTTCTGAGCTTCATGTAGGTCATGAGAAACCTTCTGTGGGGAGGACAAGTTTGGACTTTTCTGGGCGATAAGAACACGAAGGTGGGACTACCTTTTGAATTCAGGTAAGCATGAGGAAAGCAGTAAGCTTGCAGCAGAAGTTCAGGCTGAAAGAAATATATTCCTTATGCTTGGTTTTAGGCATCTGGGATACATGTAGAGCCTTATGAGCTCTGTACCCTCCTCTTTCTTTAAAATAAACAGAGGAAAACAGACAGTTTTTAGAGATGGTGTATTATTCTAACCACATATACATGAATCACATCTATAAGGACATGAATCACACTGTAGAAACACTTAGGTTTCTCCACTATAAAAAAGACAGCTGAAGGGTGGGTGTTTAGATCTGGATGGATCAGCTCTAGCCTAACAGGATCTCTCTTACTTCTAGCAGCAAATAAATCTAATATCAATTCTCAAAAGTGATGAAAAGCAAAATGCTTTTTCTAGTGACCTAGATAGTGCTGTGTGGCTCGTGTAAGACACAACTAAACACTATCAACTGCAAAGTGGGTGAAACAAGAGGACCAAACTTGTGGGGATGAGGAAGGGAAGACTTATCTTCAGAACTTTATTTACTCTGGCTCATTGAACAGCTGCGGGTTTAGGCTGCTTAAAGTGCTGCTTTCCTGTTCCCATATATATGCTTGTGACTTCGAAAATATACACCCTTATAAAATGCAAACTTTTGAAACTGGTGTCTATGCCTAAAAAAAAAAACCAAAATAAAATGCGCAGAGTAGATTCACTCAATGTTTTTGATTACCGAGGATCTGGTCACACCAAATAAATTTCTACACAGATGTGGCTCCAGGAAAGGTTCTTTCTGTGTATGGAGAGCTTAGTGTGCCTAAGCTACTGTAAAGATATATTTGCTGTATCAAGCCTGACTCAAACTTTTATAAAGATAGAATAAGATGCAGAAAAATTTTGTCCTTGCTCCTTCTATATTTTGTGGATGATTATTGTAAGAACTTAGGCAGTCAATACTAAATGAGAATTTCACAAATGGCTTTCATACCTCATGGATATTATAAAAACTTAGAGATTCCCAAATGGTTCCTCATGATTCCAACATTATACTCTTCAAACTCTTAGGTATGACAACAATATTTTTACTTTGTGTCTTTTCAACATAGATCAACATTCTGGAGCAAGAACATGTGCACTATGAATTTCTAAATATTTCAAAACCAAAAGTAAACAAATACTAATTTCCTATATACTGAACATGGAGTTGTAAAGAAAAACTAATTTGTCTTTGTTAGCAAGCTTTTAGTTTTATTGGGTTTATGTACTAAGACCTTGGTACCAGGGGAGCTGGAAGCGTGCTCTCTTGGCTTCTGTGGAAATTAAATGTGCACATATGATTTTTAAATTATTTTATTTCCAAATATGTTTGGCTCGAAGGAAAATTGTAGTAGTTTTTCTGCAGGGTTTATGGAATTTGAGAACAGTTGAGGAAGGTAGGTAGCTCTGGAGAGTACCGTGTCCCACTCTACTCAAAATAGGTTACTCAGGACCAGATGCAGCCATGTTATAAATATTTCTGAGGAGGCAGACTACATAACCTTTCTGGGCAGGCCTTAAAAGAATAATTTATTTTTCTTATGCTTAAATTTAATATCCTGTATTTCAATTTAAGTGTGTTGCCTCTTGTCCTGCCACTGGACATCAATGAGAAAAGCGTGGCTCAGTCTCTAAAGACCCCCATCGGATATTTACACACATTGATAAGATCCTCCCTAAGATTTCTATTTGTTTACTTAAATGTGATAGATATTATTATAGATAAAACTTCATGTCAGCACCAGTTATTCTTTTAAAAGATAACTTTATTTGTAGAGAATTGAAATAATTTCAATCATTAGTAATTCTTCTTAATATCTTCTGTGTAATTTAAAAAAAAAAATATATAAGGAAATTTTTATTTCAAACTTTTTTTCAACATTCAAAACACTTTAAAACTTTTCTTTTGATGTCTTCTGGCCTTTAAAAATTATTTCTGCCAATCAAGCAAGCTTTTATTGAATTAATAAGGGAGTTATCAAAAATTTCTGGTCTAACACATGAAATGATGTTTTGATTGATTTAAATCTCCACTTATTACTTGTCCAGTTCTCAAATTAGAATCCCTAGCAAAAATTTATATTTACCTATGTGTGATTTTGGAAGTGAACTACAGAACAGATCTGCACTTCTCATGTTACATGCCATTTGTTGGTAGGTGTTATCAAGAGGTTGCACTCACCATACCTCTTGTCAGTTCCTTCTTCTTTTCAAGGGTTTTTGTAATATTTTTAATATGGTACAATATAAGGAAACATCAATTTTAGCCTCAGTGTTTACAATATTTGATTAACTACTTTTTTAGATGCAGCTGTACTCACTATAGAAGATTACAAATTTTAGCTTTAGTACTGTTTCAGTTCCTGAGCAATTATTAGACACAATGAAAGTAAAATCATAGAAAACTGTAAGTTTAGTTTTGATATATTATACCATGTTTGCAAAGAGCAGAATAAATTTATTAAAATACATACAACATATTTTAAATCAAATAGTACTAACACTTTTAAATTCATTACTTAGCTCATTGGATGTTTATAAAATATTTCATTTTTTAGGTGTGGCCATTATAACTTAAAATAAAAAAGAATTTTGGAATTCAGACTCTGCATTCTGACAATAATTTTTAAAGTATTTTGCAGTTACAATTTAAACTGCAGCGAATAGTTCTGATTGCTTACCTAAATCACTTTATTAATTCTAGCTCAAGTGTAAGTTGATAAGCAGGTTCATACTATGCATTCTTTCAGAACATAATTTGAAAGCTTATCTTAGAATAACTAAGATAATTAATCCCATAATTTTAATCCATTTCTTAGGATTGTTTAGGATTTTAAAATTTGAATTAATGACTTTTCAGACAGAAAAGCTTCCCTTCATCACCTAAGTTATCCTTTTTGATACTATTTTTTCAGGATTAATTTATTTGATGCTCTGAAATGTGGATATTTCTCAGATGGAAATCAGTTGTTATTGCACAATGCCCACAAGTAATATAAAAATCTACAGACTACAACAAAGTAATTCTGATTTATTGCCCAGCACCTACCCTCATTCCATGAAACAGTAAGCAAGTGGATTTTTTTGATGCTAGTAGTGCTGAAGACTATACTTAAGAAGAATCAAGATGACAAATATCTTAGTTTACAGAATCTAAGCTTAGCACCTGTCTTGGTGGCATACAACATCATGGTGTACATGCATTATCGAGATTTCCTAGTGAGATTATTTCCAAGGGGCAGTGTTAACATTTGCTTTCAGTCAGTTTCAGCAGCAGTCAACCAGTTCCATATCAGCTACATAGATTTTCTTCTTTATTGTTTTACCCTTTATCCCAGCTCTTCCAGGATGTCATTATGTTCAATAAGTTCTTTGCATTAGAAAATCACTTGTGGTAATCAACAGGAAATTAATTTAGCTAACAAGAAATTGAGGTTCTGAAAGAAAGCAAATTTGTAGTAATTTAATAATCTTCTGTATAGTGCTATTATTCTCTTCAGAGGCGTAATCATCCTTACAAAAGGGATAGATCAGAGGTGAACTAGATCACCACTTCAGCCTTCGGGAGGAAGGACAGGCCAGGGCAGCAATAAGGCCATATATTTCTTCCGCATGTAAGCAGAAAATGCTAAATAATGACAATGAGGTAAAATCCATAACTGTATACCTGTACAGGACATTTTCAATATCATTACTTCTGTAAAAATACCTCCAAAACCCTCTAAGAAATAGTGAAGGACATAGATCCATTATTGTTTAATCAACAGTCAAATTAAGTTAGCAACTTAAACCAGTAAAGGAGAAAGGAAAGCCAGTAAATGCATCCGTTTTAAAGTGAGGCATTTCAACTCAAACATCAACTGAAAGAGTTTATACCGAATATTTAAGGGGATTAATGTCATTTCTTCCATGTTTTCTCACAAGGCAAGAGAGAAAAATAGCGTTTTTATTTCTTGCAATGGTCAAGCATTCAGCAGGTTCCAATACAATTAAAATGATAGGAGATGTTTTCACTTCGTTCTTAAATCGTGGAGCTGTTCTCACTCTTTCACAATAGTAGGCATAAAGAAAGAGGCAGGGTATAAACAAAAAACCATTCTGAATTCTGCACCCCTGCCATCATCTTTGTTGCTCTGTTTCTCATTTCGGGCTAGAAATTCCCTTCCCTCCTTTACCCCCTAACAAAAAAAAACCAAAACAAAACAAAAAAAACAAACCCCACCCAAAACCAAAAACAAACAAACAAACCAAAAAACAAAGCAAAAAACCCCAAAAACAAGCTAAAAAAACAAGCTAAAAAACCCCCAAACAAAAAAAAGACTGAGATCTATTCTCCTGATATTATAGAAGGAATAAAAATTTGTTACTGGGAAAAGCATACACACTTCAGAGTACCAACATTTTTCAGTGAAACAAAAGTATAGCATCAAAAACTAACTCCAGCTTGTAACTTTACTGCGCTGTAAGGATGCTTGTGCTCTTCAGTCATTTCTACATTTTAGCTGTAGACAGTGTAAAAGTATTTAAATTTAGCCTTAAATTGGCCCTAAATTAGATAAAGATTTCATTAAAAAAATAAAATCCCAACATGTGAAGTGCAGAGCTGCAGCAGTATTGTCTGCTTTCCAAGGTACATGGTCTGGAGCTTTGGTCTGGACCCAGGCCAGTGACCAGGGTCAGGGTGTGAACTACACTAAAATTTTAAACACTCTCAAAATCCAACAGCTTGGCTCAGCAATGCTTCTAGCTTAATATCAAAATATTTCTGTATTGCATGATGTTCGGAGCAAATACTAGGACCGTTGTTTTCCTTGGTATTTTGATTTGGGGTTTTTTTTCAGGATGTGGTGGATTTTTGTGGAGTAGTGAGGTAGGGCGACCTTTTTGAAGAGGCATCTTTGGAGGTTTCCTCCAATTCTGGGTCATGCATTCTCTTTGGGGAAGGGAACAGCTGGGAAACATTACAGAGAAAGCCATATAAAGTTCTAGAGTACTTCCATTTGTTCCTCTCTAATGCCTGAAAATTGCATGCCAATCATCTACACATTTGACCTTAGATTTTGAAAGGGCTATCCTTCATGTATTTGTGCCATGAATATCTCAAAGCTGCATGCCAATATGCACATTCAAGCAAACAAATCACAAATGTTATCCCATTATGTCACAAGCTGTACTTGCTAGGTGTTCCAAAGTACTTGACTCTATTGCAAGTGGTCAGGCTGCCAATGTCCATACATATGGCATAGTCTCATAAATGAGGAATAATTTGTGTCCAAAGTTTTCTGTGTTAATTCCACTGTGAAGGATCTGAACCAATATTTTTGTTGAATGTAGTTCATTTTCATATTACTTTTCAGGTCTAAGACATTTTCTGGCTAAATTCAATTAACCAAAAATATTTCTGGTTTGAAGTAAAACACATATCATTTTTTAATGAAAGAGAATTGCTAGCTGCTGGTTTTGCTTTTTTCACTGCCAAAACTCAATCCAAAACTAACTGTGTGATTCATGAAGACAACCTTGCCTTGGTTCTTTTTCAGGCCCACTCTTTACTGTCTGAACAAGAATCTCTAAAGCAGTGATATATTAGAAATAATCTATTTAATCTACCTTTTTTATAAAAACACTTTTATTCTAAAATCTTAACAAAACATTTTGCAACTGAATTCATACAAATAATAGATTTGTTTAGTTTATGCTAGAGTTGTCTAACTGATAAAGCAGAAACGCTATCCAGTTCAGGCCAGCCTGGAATGACTCTTCTTTTAATTGGAGCCATAAAGACCAGGCACAAAATACTAGCTGCATTTTTTTAACAAGGGAATGCATTTGCTATGATTTATTAATTTATAATCCTCTTTTGCATGGCCAGAAGTGAAGCCATTAACATAATAGATCACTCTTAAAGTTAATAAATGCTTTCTTTAATGTGCTTCACTCTAGAGTGTAACTGGGCATATGATTAAGTGTAGACATGTGTGTGATGGTGGGACAATCTCTTTCTGACCAAATGACCTCATGATCAATTGACAGGGAAGTCACAGTGAAGTCCTTTTTAGAGGGTACTGTAAAAGCTGTAAGACATAAGCACTAACCTGTCACAAGTGTATATGAATAAGTTGTCACTCACTTTTGAGAATCTGGGTTTGCAGTTTTTGTCATCTTATCCTTACAAATTGTTAGTTCTATTTTAAAGTACAGCATCACTCATTGTGAAATTCCCAGACACTGTTCTTAGGCTCTTTTTTTTTTTTTTTTTTTTTTTTTTTTTTTTTTAATATTCTGTTATGTCTGCATCTGCTATTTTAGATTTTATCACCTCTGGATCAAAACTGATTAAATTCCTACAAATATCCCAGGAAACACATTGTTAGGAGTCCAGATTTCTTGAGGAAGATAGAACCAACCAAATGGGCCTTATTGTCAAAGCACAGCTTTCCTAGGGTATTGTTCACTGCAGAAGTTACATATCTTAACTTGGAAATACCATGATATATCTGTTCAATCATGAGAGTGGTATGGATATATATTACCCTAAAATTTGGCCCAGAACTGTCTTACTGAAATCATACTTCATAACAGTGTCTTCCTTCTGCCAGTCCCCTGGAGTATAATTATTGTTTGCACTTAAAACCATTTGAGAATGGTGCTTTGTAGTACCACAACACAGAGGAAAATGTTGTCAGGTCACAAAGAGAAGAAATAACTTTTTGCAGAAAAACAAACATATGCAAAATATTTTCCAAATGTATCTGTTCTCGACTATGCTACAGAATTCCTCCTGGGCAAGTAATTTAATATTTCTTTGCTTCAGCTTTCTACCTGAAAAAATGGCAATAGTGGTATTTTCCAAGTGCTTTCAGTCAGTCTTGTCTGATTAAAATACGGACTCTACTGTGCAGCAACGGGAAGTGCATTTTACTGCATAACTATTTCCCAAACACAGTGAAAAAATTCGTAGAAATAAACCAAATTGGGCAAAATTTGACTTTGGGCAAAATTAATGGCTTTTTCTTAATTTTGAGGCATCGATGGAAGTACTGTAGTGGGATTTAGATCACTTTTTGAATTATTTTTCTGAAGATAATCAGTGAACAATTACAATCAGAAACCAGGACATACTTATGAGATTCACAGAAGAGAATAGACAGAGAAAACTGTCTGATGCCTCCTTGACTTAACTTTGCTTTGTGCAAAGCAGGAAGGCACAGGTTGGTGTCCATTCACTTTGCTGATTAGTTAAATTCACTTCTTCCAACAAAGAGAACAGTGAAGCAATAAATCTATGTCTGTTCTTTATGCATAGACAGAAACAGGGCAGAATATGTTGGAATGAGATGTTAACTTGAACATCAAGCTGTCATGTTAATGGATCTATTGCTTTCCCTACCAGAGAAGGCCATGCTTCAATATTCTACCTTGCCCAGATTTTTTTCATTAACTCTTCACGGTGCAGTGTTTAAGGGGACAACTGCAACTGCTTCACATATCCAAGTAAAATAGCTGTTTGTTCTCTACACTATTTCTCCATCCATCTGATGTGTTGTGGTATATCAATCAGTCAATAAGAATAAATAACATTGCTTTCATAAAATTCTGGATGCTTTGATAAGAATCTTCTGAGATTAATTTTCAACAAGCTGTGTTTCACTGCATTTTTATTCCTAAATAAAAAAACAGTTACGCAACAATGCCCCTAAGTGAATAACTAAAACACACACAAATTGTCAACTAATGTTCACTGTAGCCAATGGCAGTCTGTTGAATTTGAAAACAAATTCTCTTTTCTGACCACAAGTTCTTCCCTGGGATTTCATTCTCCAATTCTCTGTAAGGCTATACATGAAAGCAAGGCTATACGTGACAGCAAGGCCTTGGACATTGCAGAGTTGGCTTTAGGATAGTTTCTTCAGAATTCAATCTGCATTTCTAAAGCCATAGAACTGAAGGGCAATTCATCCATCAGGCAGAATTTAGGTGTGTTCAGAAACCACCTCAGTTCACTCCACAGTCAAGATTACTGTCCTGGCACATTGACCATTGCTGCATTTTTCTACATTAAAAGTAATACTGGCATGTTCAGTCAATATGATCCAACCATGATAGCAGGTGGTAGTTTCGATCTCTCTTTCTGAAATAAATTTCAAAATTAGAAATTTCATTCTACTTTTTATAAATAAATCACAGAATAGATGACTCTTGAGATTACCTCTTCCAATTACATGCTTAAAGTGCAAGAATCTATAAATTCCAAGAATACATAATTAGTAAATTATTACATAGAAAGACCAAAATATGTCAAGCATATTCACTATGTGTGCCTAAAAAGAAATTTATATTAATAAAGAATAATAAAAGTGAGAATAGCTGCCTACAACGCAACCTTTCTGGTGAAAATGCAAGCTACATGTGGTAGACCTATACCCAAATGAATACTGATTTACATATTGGCCAGACTGATGGCTTGAATTTTTTTTTTAAATCCTCCCTAATAGTTCTGTTACATCATTACAAACTTGTCTTATTTTATCTTTTTTTGCTACTTTTTGCATGAACTTGTTAAGCTGTAGGAAAGATTTTGATTTGCATTCAAATTCTTGAGCCAAGTTTATACTGGACTGACTCAACATAACCCAGTTCATGGGAACATTCCCTCGTGTATCACTGAAGTGCTATTCCGGAGTCAAATTTGTCAGCTATTCTGAAAGCAGACAGCAAAGCTACACAGCAATTTAGAACTAGAAGTCAAGAGAAATGTCATTTGAGTGGTATGAGGATTTACTTTCGACAAAAACTTTGTAATAGTTGAAAGAGAGTATGAAATTCTAATGAATAGAATTTGTAAGAAGTAATATAACTAGAAAGTAAAGAAAAAAAGAAAAACAAACCTTGTTGTTTAGACCCATTACTAAAAATAAAACCAGAAAATACATTTTAACTCAATTATGAAGTAATTTTAAATTAGAGAGTTAAAACACTATCTGTACATGAAAATTACTCCTTCCTGTACCTTGGATTTTCAGGCTGATAGCAACTGCTGAAGGAAACGTTGTAACTCAAGCCCTTCCCTTTTTTTGTTTTTCCTTGCCAAAAGTTGAAAAAATAAAAAAATCTTGACATGACACAGATGCAGATTGGAGGAATGGTTTCTTTCAAGGGAGAAGGATTAAGGTTTCTCGATATACTGTGACACGAAACCTACACTCTGCAAAAGCTAACCTTCTTATCTTTCCATAGGATCCATAGGATACTGCTGTCACACTGTAATGCAAAGCAGCCTCAGCACCGTGTTGAAAGCTGGCACACAGATGAGGGTTCATGAGTACAACATTGGGATACAGATATATTTAAATTTACTAAAGGCTGACAAAGCATTGCTGCTATTTTCCAAGTCAATACATCATATCACCTAATAGTGCCTTTTTAGAAGTGAAAAGTTAGATATCTGAAAGGTTTACTTCAAATAATAGATTGGTTGAGATATGAAGTATTTCAAGAGTAGATTCTTATCTACTACTTCTCTATCCATTCATAGAGAAGTCTGTGGAGATTTGATTGAGGGTAAAAAAACAGTGTAATATTCTCTTTTTACATGAGAAGGTAAGCCAACACACCAAATTGAGGACTATGTGGAAACAAAACATAAATGAAGAAGCCAATAAAAACATAATTACAATTGGTCTAGAAATAACAGCACAATTTATGAAGAACAGCATGAGCAGTGTGGGCCAGGAAGAACTCAAAGACCCATTTCACATTCTGCTTTAGTGTGGGAATTAAGAGAGAAAATTTCCTCACATGGAGTCCCATTTCCAGCAGCCAGAATGATGGAGAGGAATTCATGTACATCCCAAGAGTAATGGACCACAGGGTGTTTGAAATTGCACAGATTTGCTAGTATCAAGTAAAAAAAAAGAGTAAGAAAAACAAATTCTATACAGGAAAGTGTCCAGGTGCCTTCCCAGAGTCCAAGTATTTATTGCAAGAATTTAAATTGAAATTGTTTAACATAAAAGGAAAGTAATGAATGGTGGCACTTATGTTGAAAGAGAAGAAATAGAAAATAATTTTAAAAATAGAGCAGTCTAATTAAGTTTTTTCTCCTGCTCTACCTTATGCAGTGAGATACCATAGTGAAGAAAAACAAAAATTCCTGGAAAAGTAGATTTCCTATTGAAGCAAAGTTTGTCTATTGAAATTACAGCATACTGTATTTCAAATTGCATGTAGTTGCAAACTAGTGCCATTTCTTCAGAACAGTACTATGAAAAAGGATCATAATAAAGTATGTTACAAAAAATATAAGCATTTGGAATTAAATGTTTGAAAGTCTCTGAGGATTGCTCAAGACTATTCATCCCTGGTACTCTGTAGCACAGAAAATCTTCAGGCCTTAAGTCCTCTGCACTGAAATAAATCCTCAGCATTTCAAACCTTGGTATATTATAAGAAAAATGAAAATATAAATCTGTAAGACTTTTTGAGATGCCTGTAGACCAAAATGTATCTTTCTGCTTGTTGTGGGAACTAAATGTGGGGCTGAAATTCACAGGGAACTCTTTGTCAGAGAGGCTGGGCCCTGCTTAGCAAGCAGGAGAGCATGGAGCGACATAAAAAGCCAAAGGGTGGGAGGGCTGATATGAAATCCAGAGCTTTCTCTGAAAGATCTGATGAAACTCATAGTTTCCCATAAATTTTTGAGTTTTAATGAGTGTAAAAAATTTCCATAAAAAGAAAATATTTCTGAGGAAACTAGGCAAAAAAATTGGGGTTTATCTTTTAAGGTATAGTCACTAACATTCTGCCTCTAGGGTGCCTACAGATAAACACAAAAAACATAATTAAAAAACTGTCAGCTCAGGTACTGGAGACTCTCCCTCTCTGCACTAGTACCAAACTTTCTCTATATTTTTTTGCTGCTCAGTGAGACTGTTAACTGAACTTTTTTTTTTTTTTTGTTTGGTTACCTACATTATATGGACATTGTTCAATATCTTTGAAAAAAGTTTATAGATTCCATTTCAGGTTTTTTCATAATTCTAGGTGTTTTTCATAATTAATTGACTCTGTATTATTTTCTTCATCTGAGGAATTCTTAAACTTAATTTGATCTTAATATGAATGTGAAGAAAGGTTGAGATAAGAGTTGTGAAATGCAGTAATAAAAATGCGCTTTATTTTTCTGATGTTTATGTATTCTAGTAAGAATATTTAAAAAATAATCAGTGCTGAGTTGCAAATGGAAGAGGAAAGAATAGTATACGATAAACAAAAAAATGGGCTGAGTTGACTTGTATATAATTTCTTTTACTTTAGTGTCATTACATCGAGAATTTATTTGACGCACTGTACTCAGAGCAGAAAGAAGTTACAGCCACACTGTATTTTTGAAGACATGCAGGTGCAAAGCAGCCAGAAAAGGGCTTTGCAGCCACCAGAGTAAAGTTTTATAGATTCACAGTAAATCAAACATACCCATAGCTGGAGTGATCTGTAAGAATGCAGAAATTTTTTCTGCAAAAATGCTGCCACATTAAAAGGTTTTGTGTGGATAATTTCTCCATTTTTTGCTTTACAATTGTTCCTACTTGTTACTGCATTTTCCAAGCAATGTGAGGACTGCTCTTTGTTCATTGCACAATTGGTGCCAAAGAGAGTATCTGCCTAAGTGACTTTATAAATGGACAGTCATACAAATGATAGAAGAAGGAACGAGACACAAAGAAGAGACTTACTTGCAATTACTAGAATTCAACTTTCCATAATTCAGGTCATTGCCACCTCTTATCTCAAGATATTTCAAATCAAAAGTGTCAAGGTCTCTTCAATAAATTCAATTTTGAGCAATATTCAACAAAACATTATAGCAACACCATTAGCAGTAGCTGAAAGCTGAGAGAAATCCAACTACTGTTTGGCAATCTGAATCAGAAAGCTGAAATTCAGGTATGGTTCACCTCATTCTGGGATCCAGAGTAAAATGGTTTGTTAGCAGTTGTTTTTCTGTGTGAGGAACAGAAGGTTTAATTCTCATAGCTTACACTCTGAGCAACTTAAGACAATCAAAAATTTAATTCATCTAATAATACAATGGCAATAGATAAGAACACAGAAGATATAATTGTGTATATATGTGATTTTATCTCCTAAAATGTAATGTATTGCTGGATGAACTATGTGGTAAACATCAACATGTTGTTGATACAAATGATCTAATCTTTCACAAAAGCCAAAAGATGAAACTTTCACTGAAGCATTCAAAATATCCTTTGTTGGCAACGTTTCTTGTGAAAGGAGTTCAGTCTTCATGCTGTAGTTAATCCTTGACCTGCCATCCACGCCTGCCAAGGAAACTGACACAATGTCAATTAGAGTGATCTCTGTTGTGACTTGGACACAGCTCCACAGGGACCTGGGTTGCAATCAGCAACAAATTACATGAAGGACTTTGAACAGGTCAGATCATACAGTCATGAAATTGTAGGCATCAGATATGACTTAGCCAAATCTGAACTAGCAATTGATAAGCTGGTGGCTCTATATTACCACTTCTGTTATTCTGCTGACAATTTGCTGATCCATCCAAAATATGTCTGGGGTCATAAGTCTCCAAAGACATGCACCAGATTTCTACTGCCTAGATGAGTATTTTTGATCGATTCCAGTCAATGTGCTTTTTGTTTATCAATCCAGATAAACTGAATATATAATCAAAACCCATCAGAAAAATGTGATAAAAGGACTACATATTTTAAATTACATAATATTTACACCATCCCACCCAGTAATATTTTATTTTAATTACTTTTCTGCTGTAGTTCAACATTAGAGCACTAGGATTGTATGTATTGTTAGAGTGTTCCCCATATATTTATCACTGAACTTAACATGAGTTAAGTAGGCCTCAACTACTATATATCCAATCAGAAACTGTCTAGGCATTATCAGTAGACATCAAGCATCTTTCGGTTTAGTTCATGGTAATCTGGTACAACAAATGTTACTGTTGAAATTGAAGAGAAAATGTATATTTATAAATAGGATATCACTGGACAAACGAGATCATTTCTACAAGAAAAGGAATTTATTTTAAAGAGTTAGAAACATAAGGAACCATCTGAGAAGAATTTGCCAACAGAGCATTAAAACAACACTGTGGAGTGCCAGAAAATCTGGAAAATCATTTGAGACGATAGGAAATATAGTAGAGTATTGTATATGAGTAAGCCAGGAGCAGCAGTTCCAGAAATAACTTCTGGTTACCTGTAGGAAAGACTGGATTAAGCATAAGGCTAAATAGATTCCCACTCCAGCTCTGAAGGTCATTATAATTACAAAAAATACACAATATAAAGTATGAAAAATAAAAATATGTCCATTTTTATATATTCATATATTTTTACTTGTAAAAAGGACTTGAACCCATATGTAATAAAAGTACAACTGTCCTTTTTAATATGCAGAAATATGTAAACTATGCTTAATTGATCTTGAGAATGGCAGATCGCCAACGTTTCTTTGAGGGAATGAGTGATTAATGGTTGCCACTTCTTTCCAGGGATTTTTCTCTTCCTATAGCAAGGGCTGCAAATAGGATGATGCCTGTGAAGCTGTGACCGCTACTAGCAACCTTTCTGTTGGGATACACAACATTCATCTTTGTGCTGGCAAGAGTCAGGAAATACCCATATTTTCAGCATTTTAGGTCAGGAGAAAACCTGAGCTGGGCTGACTGTATTCCACAAAGGTGAAAGGACTTTGTGGGTGGCATCATTACTGACCTGGGGACACCCGAAAAAATCCACTAAATCCTTTCCTGAACAGAGAATAACAAGAATGTTTCAAGACCAATTATGCCATAAATATTTGTGGGAACCAGACATTCTTTTATTTAATGAAACATGAAACTGAATGAATGAATGATCTTTTCAGCAATCACACACTTTTAACTCCAATTCAGAAGCTGATTACTTTAAATATTGACACTCTTTTAATGTAATGCTTATTTTATATCAGTTAAAGTCCACTGAAATCTGTAGAATTATTCTTAATTTATGTTGGCATAAACAACTTTAAAACTGATAAAAATGTCAAATTCTCCTCAGGTCTGGGCTTTTATGTTTATGTTCCTTTGGTGGGTTTTTGTCTACTAGCTGACTTCCAGTTATGCAGTTATAACTTGAGTTTCATTTAAGGAATTTTAAACGTTAGTAAAAATGTACAAAAGACAAGAAGATACTGAATATCCATTACAAAAATGTCCCAATATGTCTAGAAAATAAATTAAATCAGTCTTTACCAATAAGAAGTACCATATGTCTTCAGCCAAGTAAAATATCAGCTGGTAATTCTTTGAGGATTTTTTTCTAAAGGAAAATCAAAAAAAAAAAATAGTTTTGTAATGGACACTTCCTGGGAAAGTTAGGCTATGTTTAATAACCTTCATTATTCTGCATATATGATGACCGGAGGACTATTAAGGTTGTTACAACTGTTACTTTATCAGCTTCCTACATAGTTGTAGGAGATGGGAAACCAAAGTGCTACTGAGAGCCTGCTGCCACTCTCTGAATCCCTTCTTGTTAGTCTAAGAAAGCCTGACAACAAGCAGCAAGGCATGAAACTTGAAACTTAGTAGTACACTTGATAAAGCAGGCAGAAGAGCTTTCAATCTGTGTGTTGGACACTTCAATACCACGCGTGAAACTGCTTGATTTTTTTCTCCTAACTGTTACAATAATAAATGGAAATAAAGAGGGGGCACCCACTGTGACCTTTTAGATTCTGAAATTATTTCTGATGACTCTGGTGAGCCCAGTGATCACGGGACATCGTCTGCTCCAGATGGAAAAAAAGTCTGAAATCCTTCCTGTTGAGGATGTGGCATGGACACATAGAGAAAGGCCTGTTTTGAGAACAAGTCTCTAGGATTACTTATTTTAAATGAGGCTGAAAATTTTTAATTCAAGGAGTATTCTACCTCTCTTTTGTAGGGTTGGCTGCTTTTGGGTGGGGAGCGGGTTTGAAAGTTGAATGAATCATTGCTATAAATATATTGTCCTTGGCCGCAGCACCATGGAATGAATTTCGTTTATGCACTGGTTAATTAATACAAATTTATTCTGTAAAACTGAATGAAAGGTGATACTGAAGTTTATACTATGTTCTGCTTTGAAGAATATGAAACAGACAACATGTCTGAGAGATGCAGTTTTAATGATACAGTACATTAAAATTCATTATTCTCTTAGAGATCTGTGTGTTCTGTTATGCATACAGAGAACTGTATACATGGGTACAACAGACACTGTCAAATGAAAGAAAAATAAATTACTTTGTTGTCAGTGCAAAATCCCCTATCCTTATCTCTATGCTTTGCATGGCCAACAGTGTTGAATTATTATCTCTTCTGTAGACATAAAAGGCTAGATCCACAAAGAATACATGCTGATTATAAAAAAATGACAGTGTTTCTCTGGACCTACTGCATCTCAACTCCATAGCATTATTAGACTCAGTAAAGTCAACTCCACATGAAGTCCATGAAAGTGCTTCATGGACTATAGGAATGCTTAAAAGGTCGAGAACTTTGATCCAGAGAATCTGTGCCAGATTTCAGAACAATCATTGTCTACAGGTTTTTTCATAGCAAGTGTAATTAGGGAGATGTGAACACTGTTTAGACACAGCAAATTCTTTGAAATGGCCTTCCTCTTTTTGTTTGCAACAAGTAAGAAACTGCTTTCAAATCAGTAGCTATTAGCAATAGTAAGCAACAATTTCCAGATGTGAACCTATTTCTTTCCAAAAACCTCAAAAGCAGAAAATGAATAAAAAAAAATTTAAGTGTTAACTTACTAGATATGATTCATTTTTTTTCATTTTACATTTTACAGCATCGGTAGATTACTGATATATGACAAACAAACGTGTTGCTTGGGCTGGATGCACATGTGATATATTTTTCCATACTGAGAAATAGAACAGTGAACGCAAAGACATCTCAGTGCCAAATGGCTGAAAACCCACAGAACTGCAGTTATCAGTTAGCCTACTCTTCTGCATTAGCAGATTTAAATATTAACAGAACAGACATTATAATACTTCTTAATGGGACATTACCAAGTGTTCACATATAAGTGTGTATATGTGTATTTTGGTTTTGTTTTAAAAGCCTCTTAGGCACTTTTTCTTTGTCT
The DNA here is from genome assembly GCA_013398015.1 of Oreocharis arfaki. Lineage (NCBI taxonomy): Eukaryota > Metazoa > Chordata > Aves > Passeriformes > Paramythiidae > Oreocharis > Oreocharis arfaki. The sequence continues at coordinate 995,497 of VZRR01013082.1, forward strand.
GAATGGGTTCTCTTCATTGGGTAAATGGACTTTTTTCATTCTCAGCACAAGACAGCTTGACCTATTGAAAACAAAACTAGCTTTGCTGCTTTAATCCAAACCCACAGCCATTGAACAGCTGACACTATTATATTCTATTCGTCTGATTAAATCTGTCACGTTGCACCTATGTGGCAAGGGAGAAAACAACATATATTCAGCTAGCAATAAAGGTCCCCTGACAAATACAAAAGCCCATCAAAAAAGAGCAAGGATGTTATTGGTGACATATATGTGTAAAGCATATGTGTCCCTGTAGCTGGAGGTTCCCTCCAGGCTTCCCACAGACCAGGTGGGATACACTGCACTGGCTTCACAGCCAGCTCAAGGTGCTTCTTTGGCTCAGCGTTGGAATCTGCAGGGTGGGATACCTCTCTGAATCAAAACTTGTTTCCTAACAGAGCAGCAGTCTCATGGAGGCCAGGTGGTGATGAAAACAAAAAGGAAGCATTTGGAGAAGGAGACAGGAATTCTGTCTAAATATATGGGTCTAGCATGGCAAATGCAGGTCCTGTAAATTGTTGAATAGATTTATAAACTGAGCCACCATTGCTGGTTTACCAGCTAAGCCCTGAGTTTTCAGGTAGTCACTACCCAACATGTAAATCAGGAATCAGTAGCTTTCTGTTCAGATGTCATTTGTGAGGAGAAAGAAAAGGTAAACATTCATTATTTCTCTTCATTCATTCTGATTTGCCACATTTAGCTAGTTTCGATTTTTTTACACTGATTAGTGTTGCTTAAGGGAGAACAGAGAAGAGAGAATAATCTCAGAAATTATTAGATAGCACCAAATTTTGGTGCATACTCATCTTCATGCTACTTTCTTAGCCCTCTTCCCTTTGAGTACATCATTTCCTCAGCTGCAATAAACCTTTTCTTTTTTTTTAAGACATGTACACACAATTCAGAATGAGGTTGCAACTCTTAAAAGTGGCAGGGCACAGGAGATGAGCAGATGTAAGATACCAGCATTTCAAACAGCATTGGGAATGCGCACGGGAAGATCCTTTGTTTCTCACTGAAATAATTAACTGGATTTCTAAATATTTCTATGTAATATTTCTAAATATTATGGTTTCAGATAAAACTTTGGAAACAGCAAACCTGAAACAAGGTCCATTTTTTATATTATCATACTGTTCTCAAGCCAAACCGGTATTGGAAAGACACAGGATTGCTGCAAGTGTTGTTACGAACTGAGTCAATGAGGAATTAAAAAATAAGGACTAAAAATGTATCAGCTTAGAGAGGGATATTTCTTTCTCCTAGGACCCTTTAACCTCTCTTCGGGCTGGTAAGAATGCTGCTTCTCAACGAGGTGACTATAATGATGTGATCTAGCACATTCCATCAATTGGCTTCACCCAACCTCTGTATAACTCAGTTCCCTCTGAAAATTAAGTGTAAACTTAAGGAATTTTATTGAGTATATGCACGTGTAAGTGGATCAAAAACCCCAAGAATTTAGAAATTAATGCAAATTTTAGAAACTTAATTATTTCAAAACAGTTTTTTCTATAATTAAAGAGGAAATTGTTGTATTTAAATTATTACATATTTATCTACTTATTAGCAATCATGACTGAAAGTGTAAAGATGAATTTGAAATTTGGTTGACATATCATATCTAGACAATGCAACCTATTATAATATAGCTGACATTTGTTGAAGCAGATAGCTTCTTCAATAAGTCGACAACAAAGAGTCGGGAAGGGTCTTCGTGTGGTATTCCGCGGGAGGGTTTATTCCAGCCATATGCACAAAGGTACCATGAACAAAAGATCCAGAACTTGGACTCTAGGTTTATATATGAGGGAGGGACAGCATCAGGGACCAATGAACTGAGGGCATGGGGGCGGTGCATGGGCGGGGCCAGGGTACAGGAGCCAATGGGGATGCTCTGAGGGAGCGGTGAGGGGGCGGGGCCAATGGGGAACAGGGAGATGGGAGAACCTTCCAGATAAGGCAGAAAGGGGCGGGGAGGCCGAGGGGCAACCGGGGAGCGGAACTGGGGTACATCAGCACAATGGAACAGAGCGTCCTGGGAGGGGCCTTTCTCTCACCCTGACCAGGGGTGAATCTCCCAGGGGCTGTCTCGACAATGGACTCTCTTAGTCCATTGTTCATTAGGCCCACCAGCCTCCACAGACATTATATTCAAAATTCAGCTTAGAAGAAAATTGTAGCCATCTTCATACTTATGTCTTGTGGGGGAGGTGCCTGTGTGCATGTGTGTGTTGCAAAGGTATAATTTTCATGGTTCTGCTGGAAATTAACTTGTTTTGAGGAAAATTTAGACTGATGCTCTTGACTGTCATGCTATCTATGCTGTCAAATATCAATAAATCATTGAGCAGCCTGATATAGTGGAAGGTGTCCCTGCCTGTGGCGGGGGGGGGGGGGGGGGGG
>VZRR01013082.1:997956-1028965 GCA_013398015.1 Oreocharis arfaki
GGGGGGGGGTTGTGGAGCCAGATGATCATTGAGGCTCCTTCGAACCCCAGCCACTGTGATTCTATGATTGTGATTCCATGACTACCACAAGTTTCACTGATATGGTTTTGACTGGATGGCTTATGATAGCTAAGGAAAACCTATGTAGGTTTTTTGTTGTTCTTTTTTAAACTTATTTATTATATTATTGATGCACCTCTTATGCTTAACTGGAAATAGCATGCATTAAATACTTGCAAAGTGTTTCAAATCTGCCTCAGCTGGTAATAATGGTTTTGCTCTGAATTGCAGGGCACTATACACATGGGTATTGCCATAGGGGCTTGAATAGTTCTGTTGCAATTTATTCATTTTTTTTTCTGAAATGAAACTCACTGTCTAACTTTATATGTAGAGGATGTTTTCTCGCCTTTTGAATGTATTTTTCTGTTTCTTCTTCCAAATAAAACTGTACTTTCTGGGTAAAAGTAGAAATCGTCACACTAGAGCAAATGAAGGACTATAATTCATGACTCACCAGCTTAATCTCCTGTATACAAAATTGTCTCAGTACAGACGATCTGTGAAGCATGCCAAGCCTCCAAGACAGAATTCACATAACAGGCAAGTCAACAAGAAATTCTTATAGTAAAATTTACTGTGCTTGTATAGGAAACAAAAGCATCATGCAGTGTCTCTGTAAAGAGGAGCAATACGCTTACACCCTATGGTGCCACAGGTATGAGGGCTATACAAGGTTCAAGAACATTTTTGGATGGAAGAATGACATGGAAGGTTCACTGTTGCTGAGTCTTTGATGAATGTGGTAAAATTTTCTGAGAGAGTACCTTTTTGCAGCTAGAGTAACATCAGTTATTTTATGTTTTAGATGTAGATACACAAACAAGTTCCTGTTGGGCAGTCTGTTCTGTATAGATCTACTCCTCTACAGTCCCTGTGCACAGTCAAACATCTGACAAAAATCCCTCTTCAAGAAAATAGTAAATGCAATGAAATATCCCTCTTTCATTGTGTGAAGGCCCTACTTTTGGCAGCTGTAGTATTTCATAGATTCAGTGGGATAGAGCAGCACTACTGTACAATAGATCAGGTTACTTTTGAATTATTCCTACCTGACTTTTGCTTATGTGTTGACAGGCTGATTCTGACAGCAGACATGTTTTCTAGGAATACTACATTTTGTTTATGCAGCACATCAGGCTTGTTGCCAAAGACTTAAGATGTAACCTCAAAACCAACATTATAATAACAAGGATGTTTTACACCAAATTGCACTTAGCCTTAGCAATCACCTAATTCCCTTTAATGGCAATTGCCAGTTACAAGAGTGAGACAGCATGGAGTGAGCTCATGTTAGGAGATCATTAACACAGCTAGTTGCCAAAAAGTGCAGTTCTGTCTAGTATCAGGTTCTAGAGATATCCTGCAAAATGGAATGTCTCTGCTTCTGTTAACATCACCATGACCTGACTGCAGTCTAAAATTTCTCGCATAACATGTAGCTGAACTTCAGGATTGTCCTTTTCTGTGGCTTTCATTTATAATATCTTCTGCCTATGTGTATTCTCTGGTATCTCACAACAGCATTAATTAGCAGAATGGTCCCATCAGTGAGATAGGCAGTGTCTCTTCTTTTACATGTTTGTCTGTTTTCACTAAATTCATATGGACTCAATTTTTTTAAAATTATCTGTCAAGTGTCAGTAAGATATAGGGAAGGACAGACAAGCATAAAGATAGCGTAACTAAGCAAAGTGTATTTTCTGGATAAAAAATACCCCAAAATCTTACAAAAAATGCTAACTACCCAAACATAATTTTAACAAAAATCATTGTCAGGGTGCTAGAGCATCAGAGAGAAGAATAGCAAATCTCCTCTCCTTACCTCTGACCAAAGCTGGATTTGGTTTCCAGCAGTCCTGAGGAGCTCTTCAGCAACACATCCCTGCTGCTTACATTGCAAGAGTGACTGTGGCACCTGCGTTTCTTCTCACCACATCAGGTGCTCCATTCCCTGGCTACAGCCATGCTGCAGGGCCTTGCAATGGTGTGGGTTATACCCACAGCTGATGGTGTGGGCACCAAGACCGATCACAGGAGTCAACAATGCTGTGGTGAAGCACCAAGGCCTCTTTCTATTGTAGCAGAAAGGAGAGTGAGTTCGCTCAGTTGCAGTGGGGAAGATCATTGCAGGAGTCATTTGGAGACTTGAGTCAGTCTGCCACCCACAAAGTGGTGTTCTTACCTCTCCTTCTAGGATGAGGCAACCTCTTTTAAGAATGACCGAATCCTTATGCTATGTCCTTAGCTTTTAACTTCCCCCTGCCCCCACCCAAAAATCTTTCTTCTCTCTGTTGTGCCGAGATCCTAAGCGTTTTGTTTTCAGTATGTTTTCCAGCTCTCTTTCGCAATGTTCATGTTGTAAGCCTGATAAAGAGTATTCACAAAACCATCAACAGCCCTCACAGCCCAGACTGGACAGCGCCTTTGTACAGCCCACTGTTAGTGACTCCCTTGTTGTCAACAGATGCAGCCTGCTCCCCAAGGGACCAGCAGCTGAAACTTTCAAGTGCTGAACATTTTCTGTTTGGAGAAGATAAGCTACTGTGAGGCAATCTGCAGTATTTATGAGTCTCTTTCCACTTCAGCAGCTATATCTTTTAATTCTAGAAATAGATTTCTAGGATTATGTTCATATATTATTATATATAATTCTGGAAATACATGCACTGAGAGATTCAAGTCTTTCTCTAAAATATATTCAGTAATGAGATCTGTTGAAGTAGGTTCTGCACCTTAATATCTTTTCTGTTGAAAATGATCACATGCCCTACATTTAAGATCCTCTGGCTTATGAAGAAATCCATGTCAAAGAACGCAGCTTTTCTGTGAAATCAGCTCTATTTATCAAATAGGTATTATTCCAATTTAGATGTTTTAGGACTACACTTGTCTGAGCAAAAGCTGTAACATGTGCCGAGTTTCATATATGGTGAAACTTTAAACAAATACTTAGTAGGATAATAACTCACAAGGGAGTTAATTGTCCTGGGTGTACATTTTTTCCTTGCAAAAACTGTTAAATTTTGGCCTTTTTTTCTTCATATGAGCATGTCATTTTGCTAATGGATTTAACACCACTATTTGGTCCAATTTCCTCATGCCTGCTTCAATCAGCACACAAACCACTACACAGAAACAAAAGCATAGATATTCTTCTCCTTCTTTTCAGGGCTCTCAAGGAGGAAATCTGTTTTTTCTTTTCCTTTAAAAACTGTATTTAGTGATGGGTTAAGAGACTGAGGTACAGCATGTAGTGAGACCTTCCCCAGAGCAGAATTGACTTCAGAACCATTGAGATAAATGCAGAAAAATACATTGATTTTTCCTAATTTTTAATTTTCTGCTGAGTTTTGTCTTTATTGGTATTTACTTTCTTGTTTCTTTGAACTTTCTTTGCCTCCTTTCATTAGATCATAAATTTAATTCTCACTCTCACGATCTTTCGACTATCTGCATTTGCCTTAACTAAGACCTGATTCTGGGAATTGCTTTTTGGAATGCAAGATGTATATTAGTTTTTGTTTGTTGGTTTTCTCTTTTCACGGAGTCCTCCAAGAGCAGATAAGTGAGCAGTGTAATGCTCCTTATAGCAAATCTGATTACAGAAAAGTAATCAAAGTTGATTACCTGTCAAGCCTCAACTTTTTATTAAAAATTGTCTTTGTCATGAAAAATTCAAGGCTTTATCTCTACAAAAGCTGCTAGTATCCCAGAAAAGTCTAATGGTCCATCTAATCTTTTAATTATAATACCTGAAACATAAAAGATATTTTCTCCTGTTTTAGTATAGTACTACATTATCATGCACTCTGGAATAAAAACAAACAAACAAACAAAAACAAACAAACAAACAAAAATCCATTGTAAAATGATTGAAGTAAGTAATCATGAAGGAAAATACTAATAACTGAAGTTGTTAAGGGCAACATATTTTGCTGTCAGAAATAAGTGATTGCTCAAAGACATGTCTCTTTGCAGCAAACACCAGAGATGGATTTTTAATGTTATTCAAGAGAGGATCTCTTTTTGTCTCTTTTGAGATTTGTCTGTATATTAAGAAGGGGAGAAAATTGAACCTAAATCACATTATGAGTGATTCTCTGTTCTTCATGGTGATGGAATACATCAATATTTCCTTCTTCTTCTTTTCTAGATGAAGCTTTTAAAAATCTAGAATTTCTGGAATCGGGGGAAATCTGATTTCTTGCAAAAATGTATAGTAGAAGTCATTATTCACTGCTTTTTGAGACTTTTCCTATGTGACTTCAACAGTTAGGAGAGAGGTGCTAAAATTTTACTCTCTCTCCCTTTGCTCCATTAACATTGAAGGTGACAAGCACCTACATAGCCTACACTATTCATTATTTTTATATAGGTTGTACTACTCAAAAGAGGTTTTAACATGGTTTTCTTAATGATACTCTCACCCACTGGACTTGCATTTTCTACCAAATTTGAATTTTACTGACTGTAATCCTTCTGGAAGGCAGCTTCCAGATCCCTGTTTGTGACTAATTGCAGAAACCAAGTAGTGACAATAATGATGCTTTTTTATGTATCCACCCACAGAACAGAAACAAGACCATATGACTACTCTGGCCATTCTCAGATTATTAAAGTTTAAATATTGACACTGCCTACAGAAATTTTGATAAGAAAAGTGCATTCTTCTTAGTTGAAAGAATATTCAAAAATGAATGACTAGGAAGAAATTGCTATCTTTTCATAAATAAGAGGAAAAGACACTAAAATAGCATACTACTATTTTAACATGTTTCACTGAATGAATGCTCATTTAGTATGATAAAAAACATTCTTTTGGTTTTTTAATTTCTGATTTTGTGCTCAATTTTATGTTATATGCATTTATTTTTTATATAACCTACACAGTATTTGAAATGAAGGAGAAAAAAGTCTCAACATTATATCAATTTTCATATGCTGACACCCAACATGGTTTTTGCAAGAACTGTCCTGCCAAATTCTCTCTGTGGAATACAGTCTTTCATGAATGCTCAGTGGTTGAATTGCAACCATTTTGTATTCTTATGACAGACAGAGAAATTATCTGTGATATTTCCATTGTTATTCCTAGCCTCTAACTTCTTGTACCTCTTCACCTTGTTATGTATCAGTGAAAATAACAGAACTATTTCCTAAATTAAAAAAAAAAACATGAGTGTGACCTGCAGCAAAGAAGGTCTCGGAGGGATGGTTAGTAGAGTGTTCACACATCATTTCTGTGTCAAGACAAACCTTGATGGGTAACATTACTAACTTGAGGCTGTTGCATGGTCAATTTAAGCTGATTGATGACCCCATTTCTATTCATTCTAAATGGCTTGGACATCACAAAAGTACTTTGGCATCCTTAGGAAAGGTCAGGAGTTTAACAAACTGTACTGTTATACTAGTTTGTTACTGGTGGAGGTTACAAGACCTGGATTTATCAAGACAGCTAAAGGGGCATTAGCCTCCTATGCTGCAGTCTAATTATGGTGTGTACAGTCTCAATCATATGACAGCAACAGTGTATTTGTATAACCATCCTGTCCATGTTGGCCTCTGTCGAGCTATTCACCTAAGGGAGACTAATAAATATTTGTTGCAATGCTTTCTCTTGAAATAGATTGTAGATAGAAGACAGATTTCTTTCCACAAAAATGTTTCAAGGCACTTAGATTTCTTTTTTTCTTGTCAAGTGGAGGGAAGACTGCATCTTATTGGTCCCATGGGAAAGAATTCAGCAACAAATGTTAGAAAGTGAAAAATTGAATAACGCTGGCACTTCATACATTTAGGCTGAAATCTAGTAAATTTTTAACTGCCTCTATTGTTAGGTTTTGAACAGTTTTCTACTAGATAAATTGTCTAAAAAAGTAAACTATTTTCTGGATCAACTCTGATTCATGTGAGAACTTGCAAGTGTCCTGAATTTGTTGTCCTACATGTGATCCTAGCTCTGTATCCTTTGAGGAGGAGATTGGCAGTCAGGAACTTAAATTGTCATCTAGTATTATATTTTACTCCCGTAGTCACTGTTGGTTTTTCTTTTCCCTAATCACAGGCATAATTTTAAAGCAGCTTGGATGGTCTTTATCTACCTTTGATCAGAGTGAGTTACTTCATTGTTCATAAATTTATGTCAAAACTTTATGAAAATAAATTTCAGCTTCTGTTTGGTTCATGAATGATTTAAATATTGCTCAAGGTAACTCACTGTTTGAACAGAGAATTGTTTCACCTCAGTGATGTTTTTGCTCTATGACTAGATGAACTCCAAGCAAAAAAATTCTATTTTATGTAGCAAATATTTCTGAAATTAACATTTCTGTAAATATTTTCCACATGAAAGTGAATAAATGTTTTCAAGTAGATAAAAGTTTTATTCAAGGCAACGCTTGTGAGAAGTTTTTAACACTTGCTAAAATCTAGACTTTAGCTACTGTTGGATGATAGCAATTTATGCAGTTGTTGATCAATCTCCTGTAATCTAATTCGGGTCTTTTTTTAAATTTTATTTTCATTGCGGTTGCCTTTCCTTTGCAATTAAATTTAAGGATTGCAATATCTTTCGTGTTATACCAGACCTTTGCTTTAATTAGACTTGAGAATTTCTTGTGAGGTGTGCAAAATTTGGAGCAGAAAGAAAAATATGAGAGAAAAAAAAATTAAATATCAATATCTCTGTGGACAAAGGAATCTCTTTCAGCAGAAAAGTATCTTTCCATATGCCTAAGTAGGCAAAAAATTAAATTAGAAATGAAATGGGAACATTATCGGCATATTCATGTTTTACAGACAGGTAATGAACCCTTTCGAAAGAGGTGTTCTCTTCCCCAGCCCTCTGGAAAGAGGTTAGACCACTTGCTTAAATTGACTTTCCTCTGCTTAAAAGGTAAGTCAAAGGCCACAGGTCATCGGTCAGAGTAAAAATATACTGATATTTATGCCATTGAAATGGGTGATACCCTTTTTTATTGAAGGAAAATTTTTAATAAGCTTCCACAAAAATACATATAAAATGAAACATTTAGAAGTCGCAGTTGTCTGTTCTCTTTATTTTTAATTTGTACTTGTGTATCATTGCTTGCCCTCTGCCAAACTCAGACAAACTAATCTGCCTTTTTTTTTTTCACGTATCATACAAAATCTAAATCATGAAAAGCACAAAAAGAGTAAAATTGGAAGTCTTAAAAACAATATTTGAACCTACAGCCTTGCCTTTTTGAAGATGGAGTTTCTATCTCTGAAGTTCACCACCCACAAGGAGGAAAAGAATGTAAAGGGTGAGCTTGAACCAGATAGGTAATTTGGAATTGTTCTGCAACCAATGACTACCACTCTGGAATTTATAGTTGGGGTGCAAAACTCTCCCTGGTAAATTGAACACCAGATTTTAGCATGTATTTTCATAGGCAGAACCCATGGGTTTTATTGACAGATGTCCTATTGATTACCTTCCCCTAGGAGGAGAAAATTGGCTTTGTTGTGATAGCTGGTAGGAAAGCCCACAGCACTGCCATGGCAGCACATGGGGTGCAGAGATTCGTGCTAGCAGAAAATTGGAGATGTTAGGATCTGTCTCACAGGAATTTAATTAATATCTAGTTTGGTTATCAGATAAGGCATTACTTTAAAATTTGATTGCATAGTTTACAACTATCTAGGAAAATAAACCTATCTAATTTTTAAACCACAACAGATAAATAAATAAATAATGTCTGCGGGAAAGGAAGGCCTAAGAACTTAACACTGGAGTGTAAATACTTTTACTTCAGAATCCTTTGAATCAGATCCAAATTGGTAGGAAACAGAAGGCTGATGTCGCTTAATACTGTTTGGTAGAAAATGAGCTGCCAGTCTCTCTTCAAAATCAACAACTGTCTGGACCTCCCCATCCAGAGTTTCAAGCAGTACTATTCATGCAGAGGCAGGAAATATCACATTTATCACACACACAAATTTTTAAAAGATGTTATGACTACAGACACTGAATTTCTGTCTCAATTTTAGACAAAAGTCTTTTTAAAATCTGGAAGAAAAGAGTATAAAAAATTGCTGTGTCATTTCTATGTTATTAATGGGTGAAAGGTGTTCAGTCTTCCTGAACAAAAACCTTTATAACTTGAGCTATCTAAAATTTCAATGTCTAGTCTAAGAAAATAAGCTTTCCTCTCTTGTATTAAATACCATTGAAAGTTATGCATCTAAAGAGCATTCATTTAGTTGTATTAACAAGTGACAATTAACTGGAATGAGATGCTCTTTGATTATATTTTTTCAGTTTCCAGTGTCTAACTAGGACACCTAGAGTTCTAGACTAGAAAAGGAAATAAATTTGTACATAGAAAAGCTGAAGATGGAGACATAGTAATACAAAATTGTTCAGGCTATATATTTTGACTGAAACCTAATTTCAGTTTCCTCTCCCTCCATAATCTCCTTTGTTTTACTTGTATTGATGTGGAAATATAAATGTGGTTTGCAAAGAAAGTGTAGTTACTTTATGAAAATTGACACAAAAAATAAAGGGTGTATATATTCGTAAAAAAACACCACCAAAAATCACTCAAAAGATTGAGCTGCACAATGTCAGTCTACTTCTGGTGGGAGTTGTATACATGGACCTGTCTAAGTAATCTAATGTAAGACCTCTATCTTCTTCATATCACAGCCTGAAGCAAAACGAGAGAGATAAATAGTGTAGACCAACTGGTGCTTTAAGTCTCCATAATAAGCTGTGTGTAATTTAAATCCTTGTTTCCTTCAGCAATTATAGCAATAAGGACAAAAATCAGAGCTCGGACTGAAATATGTGTTACCAAGTTGGTAATCTGCCATCTTCACATTCTCCTGTAAAAAATAAAGTTGTGAGTCAACAGAAACAGAAGATATCATCCCAGAATAACCATCTGGACATGGACCAACTATTATCTCATCAGAAGTTAATGCAACTATATTTAAAATTAAAAGCCAGAAAAAACAACAGACGGAAGGAATGCAGTCAGCAGCAAAAAAGCATTGCTGTTTAACCGTAATTTTGATCCCGAACCTTTCCCCAGGGTCCTCTTCCATCTTGCACTGTATCAAGCGGTTGGCTCACTGAGTGCTCTGCACACGATGGAGATAAGCTGCACATGCTGCTGCGTGCGTTTGGCACACAGAGGGTCACACTGCATGGCTCTTTGGAGAGCTTGGAGTTAGTCTAAGAGCTTCGTATCTCTCCCACATTGCTTTAAGTTTCCCTTGCCATGCCTTCAACACCCTTCATGCTGTTTAATTTCTAACAGAATCTATCCTGAATATAGAAAGCAGAGAATAATTTGTTTTTCAGCAGCTTTCTAAGTAATTATAAAAGGAACAGTAACATGATTATTTAGTCCTTGCGAATTTGATTCGTTTGCTGGAAGGGAAAATGAAATGGTTGTTGTTCCATTGTTTTTTAAAGAGACAAAGATATTAAGGAAAGTGGTAATACCTTTTATTAGACCACCTTATAAGTGAAGGAAAGGCTGACTTTCGTACATACCAATCTCTTTCCTCAAAGAAAAACAGAACAGCAAATTCTTCTGTGTTTTCCAAAGTTACATCATTGCATGGTTGGTAGTAAAGGAAGGGAGATTAGTAGGTTGGGGTATTTTTCTAGAAAAACTGAAATTGAAATATATTCAGTAGTATATGGATAGAGGTATAGATGCATTAGGGTTTTTTTGTTGTTATTTTGTTTGTGTTGTTTTCCTTTTTTTAAAGCAAAACTTCAGACTCAAATGAAACTCCTTTTAAACTTCTAGACAGTTTTGACAACAATTCTAGGGTTGTAATATACCTTGACAGCTCTGAGGTTTTTTTCCATGTCTTTTCCAATACAAAGGATTAAATATCAGAAGTATCTGAAACTTGTCTAATTTAGGAGAATGCCCAGGATTTGGATTGTGGAACCTGTGTGAAAGAAAATAATCTCACAAAATTTCTTTTTCTTTTGAGCTAAGAAACAACAAGAACAGCTTATGAAATTTTGTTTTTGACATTCATCTCGTTCCCTGGCTTGCTTCTTACTGACACTTGATTTAGAATGACATTTCCTTGTCTCGCTTACTCATAGTCATCTCTTATGGAGAAAAAAAGGAAAGAGAATGGTGATTACACTAAGAGATAAGGAAAAAACGTGTTCACTTATAACCCCAGAAAACCTACAATTACATGCAGATTTTATATCTCATTGCTGTTTATCAGAGACATTCAAAAAGAATGACTACTATTTGCTCTTGTAAGACCGTGGTAACAAACACAAAAAGATGCAAGAAAGTAATAGGTAGAAGTCTATTGCCCACTGAGAAAAAGACAGACTGACAAATTAACTATGAAGAATAAACCAAAATTTATTAAAAGGTGAAAAGATTATTTTAAAAAAATTATTATGCAGGAATTATGATAACGTGGGGGATAAATTGGCAGGAGAGGATTCAATCTACATTCTGAATCCGTACTGCAGGACTAAAGCCCCAGTGCAGTTATGTGACAAATTCTGGCTCTTGGGTACTGTTCCTGCCCATGCATTTAATCCATGGAGTAATCAGGGCTATGAGCAAGTGCAAGAGAGGACAAAGGCACTTTTAGAGTTAATGTCGATATTTTCAAATGTCCTTCTAAAGTGTGTAAGTGAAGATTTTAGATCTCAAATAAAAGATAATCTGAATTGTGAAATGTTGGGTAAGAGGTTTAATAAAAGATTAGCCTCACTATTCAAAAATGAATAAGTCATTAAAAGACTTAATGATGCATTTTTTCACCTGCCTTTTTCAGAATTCAAGCTGTGTATATACTAAATTTGTAATTCAGAAACTGGAACACACAGACACACATATATTTCATAACAAGGAATGTTAGATTGCCGCACTGTACAAACTGGCACAGCCAACTGAAACCCCATTAGCAAAAATGTGTATTTAATTAACATAGTAAAGAGGATTGTCAAACTTCCTTCTACCCCACTACAAAACAAATCCAAAATTAAAACCATGCATGAATCTTAAAAGTAAATTGCCTGTTGTAGTCAGTGTGTAGTATTAGCAAGGTTTTTGTGTCTTTGTTCTTTTTTTCTACAGGGAGCACTTTAAATGTGCAATGTGCTCTAATGTGTATTTCTATACATTTGGCACAGATCTCAGATAGGTAATGATGAGTTTTCCTGGCAGACAAATACTTAGTTCGATCAGATGATGGAAATAAGCTCTTTTGGACTGAGGTCTGCCTGGAATTGTACCAGTATGTATGCATTCACACATATGTGTGCATTTCAACCCCAGGTTGAAAGAATGTTTCATTTCAACAATTTTAATGGAAAATGATAGTTTCTGTTGTTTTCAGAAGACTTTTTAAATTTTTTTTTTTTTGCCTTAAAAGAGCTCAAGAGACATCACAATACTTTTGCCAGGAAAAAAAATTAAGAGGGGAAAAGTGCAAGTACTGCTTTAGTTTATATAAGATTTAACAGGATTAAATAAAAATGCTAGTGATGCAGAGGGTTTTACCCTGGTCTCTTCCAGAACTTCACATGACAAACAATTCACATGAAAAAATAATTATGAAGATGCAAAACACAAAAAACCCACAAAACACAACTGCAACAACCCCCCCCCCCCCCCCCCCCCAACCAACTGAACCTTTAATCACCTGTGAAAATTTCTTACATTTTGTAGCTGGTATATTTTGTAACTTGTTGCATGCTGGCCTATCCTCAAATTTATAGAGAAATGTAAGTGTACCAGGCTTTCATGGCAAGATTTTTGCAGGCTTTGTGAGAAGTTCCTAGAAGCTTCCCTTATGTCCAAAAGAGCCAATGCCAGCTGTATCCAAGATGGACCTGCTGCTGGGTGCAGCCAAGCCAGTTGGTGGCAGTGGTAGCACCTCTGTATCTAAAAAGGGTAAAAATCCCTACACATCTTCAGTGGGAGAGGGGAGTGAGCATATGTGAGAGAAACAGCTCTGTGGACACCCAGGTCAGTGAAAAAGGAGGAGGAGCAGGTACTACCTGTGCCAGAGCAGAGGTTCCTTGGCAGCCTCTGGTGAACACCACGGTGAGGTAGCTGTGCCCCTGCAACCACGGAGGACCACGGGGGAGCAGAGGCCACTTGCAGCACCTGGAGAATGCCACACTGGGTGGACGTGCCTGAAGGAGGCTTTGTCCCCGTGGGAAGCCTTTGCTGGAGCAGGCTTCTGGCAGGACTGTTGGAAAGAGGAGCTCACGCTGGAACAGGTTTGCTGGCAGGGCTTGTGGCTCATGGCAGATCACACTGGAGCAGGCTGTTCCTGAAGGACCTTGTGGAAAGACCCCATGATGGAGCAGTGTGGAAAGAGCCGCAGCCCATGGGAAGAACTGCAGCCTATTGGAAAGGCTTGCATTGCGAATTTCATGGAGAACTGTCTCTTCTGGGATGGACCTCTTGCTGGAGCAAGGGAAGAGTGTGAGAAGTCTACCCCCTGAGGATGAAGGAGTGAAAAAAATAATGTGTGATGAACTGACTTCAACTCCCACTCCCCATCCTCTTCTACCACTTGGGAGTGAGAACATAGAGAATCAGGAGTGAAGTTGAGCCTGGGAAGGAGGGAGAAGTGGTGTGAAGTGTTTTTAAGATATGAGTTTACTTCTCATTATTCCACTTTGATATGATTGATAATGAATCACACTAATTTCCTGAAGTTGAGGCCATTTTGCCTGTGACAGTAATTGGCTAGTTATCTCCATCTGTAGCTGTCAACCCTTTCCTTATATTTTCTTTCCCCTGTTCAGCTGTGAAGGAATTTGATGGAGTGGCTTGGTGTCCAGCCAGGGTCAACCCATCACGCCAAGTGTGTTAAAAATGTTGCATCAAATATATAAACGTAACATCAAGTGCAGAAACAGGAAATATAGGTGGTAAGTTTTCCACTGTATCTAACATTACTCTGGATTTGGCAAAGAAGAAACAGTGGCAGAAAAAACAAAAAGTATGTTAATAATTTAAATAATTATTACATTTCATGTTTTCTGCTTGTAAATCAAAAATTGTTTACCTACTGCTGTTTTCTCTGAGATATTTGTCATACAGCTTTCAATATGAATAACCTTTTATTATGCAGAGTGTTGTCAAGACGTAAACTTTCTCTTCTCTGTTTTTAGAACAAGACTTTACCTCCTGTACATTCAAAAGCTATGACCCATATTCTGCATATCTTTTCATAAGAGCAACACTTCTAGCAGTACAAGTAATACCATTCTGTTGGGCTGCTGTGGGGGCTGAACGTGCTGTGAGACTGAAGCAGAATACCATTGGCAAGGGAAAACTCTGACTGACACCAACTCTGGCCTCTACCTAAATGAGGTCAGCTCACACCCTTGGTACTTTTAGACAAAGCAAATCTAATTTAATGAGGAACTATGAGCTGAATTAACTAAAGAGCAAGTTAATTTTATTTCTAAAAGTAATGATAATAACTGAATTTTTATATGGACAAATAGAAGTACCTTGTATAAGTGGATAATACCATTTCTTGTGTCTATATGAGCTCTATGAAATTGTTTTCACAGAAATAATATTAATAAGGCTAATTTTAGACAAATTTTCCACTAGTTTTTCTTGCTTGAATAGATTTATGATAAGGGTCCATCTGAGGGAAAGAGGTTATCCTTTTTAACACGCAATAAAAATGTCTCTCACAGTTTTAAGGTGACTGAGGAACGAGGGTTAGGAAAATAAATACTGAAGTGTGACACTTCTGCATAGTAGTCATATGTTTGTGGCATAATTAACAAATCTGAAAATGCCTTCTTCACAACAGAAATGAGGCGTACAAATTCCTCGCCAGGAGATTGTTGTGGTGCTGCCTAGTATTTTGAGCTCGATGTGAGTCTGATATTCTTCTTAAACATTCTCTTTTGCTTCCTGCAACACAATGCATTTCACATTTCTTTTTACATTCTTTAGGAAAGAAATAAAAGCTAAAAACTAGGATTTGGGAAGGTTCAAAACACTAGAAAGAAAAAAAAGACAAAGGCTACCATGAGCTAAAATTGTAGACAATTTTTTTCATGACCTTCTAAGGAATAATCCTTGTATTTCAGTCCTTCGTGCTGGCAATATTTTTCTCTGACAGAATAATTAGTAGCACATACTATAATAAAAGTTCAGTTATTTCCCTCAGAAACAAGACATGTTATTTGCCTTCATTAAATGTCACAAAATTTTATCACATTACCAAAGAGAGTTACCATTAGTTCTGTCACCTTATCTGACATTACAGAAAATTATTCTAACCATAAACAAATGAAGTAAAATCAGATGTCCACTAAAGTATTAATAATGTTATAAAGTGTTATTTAATTTGGATTTTTTCCAAGTCTGTATAATGAGATTTGTTGCTTGTGGATTAACAGGTTGGGCAATTAGTCTACTCTTTAGTGTAATTAATCCTTCCTACCCATCTGCCCCAAATCATAAAAGTTCCTTAAAATCTATTTCATTTCAGCAGATTTTTGTTTTCCCTCCTCTAGAGGCATGCTTTGAAGACTAGATTTGTGCTGCTTACTCACTCTCTGCTGTCCTCCTTGTGTCTCTGGGGAAGTAGGAGCACAAAGAGTGGGAGTAACTATGATTCTCATAAGGTCTTAGCTGCTATCTGAGTTACCACTTTGAGGCTGTCACAACATATATATGCTGAATATCCTTTCCTGAGTAGCACAAGAGCCTGCCTCCTCCGTCCTAGTTTGAAGCATGATGCTCTCACAGTTGCTTCTGACCCTGTCACCCAGTTTCACCAGTCTGCCTCACGGCTGTGAGTCTTCAGGACATTATCCGAATTTTCTGCCCAGCAGAAAATAAAGCAATTGTTATAGCGTGACCAGAGAACTGGTCTGCTGGGGAAGTCTCACAACTCCCGGGGCCTCACAGGTTACGCTGCAATTGTTGCGTGATACTCTTATCAGTGGCTGCAAATTCTTGGCTTGAGGAATTTTTTTTGCAAGGGATCCATACTGAAATTTTTCTCACCATGACGGCATTCAGCCTCACAGGTGCAGCCAGTCCACCCGTGGGGGCATGTAGCCATCCACCCTACTGAGTTTGTGAACTCTAAAAATATGGACAAAATTTTCATCTTGCGCTTCGGCATCGGTAGACTGTTTTGAATTTGCTGAATTTACTTGGGGAATATTTGGTCCTCAAATAACACTGCTCGTGAGTCTATAATCATGGATAAAATTGAATTATGCCTCTAAGATTCTAAGATCACCTCTGGAGAACCTCACTGAGCCAGAGCCACCCAAGAAGGCATCATCTGCTGACATCACCACCAAAACACCAACACAGAGGTTGGGGCAGCCTGCCTCAGTGATCCTGAATCATAATTGGTACATTTTAAAATGCAGATATTCTGTCTGCCTTCAGATTTATTTTCTGCATATAAGCTAGAAAAATTGATAAGGGGTTGTTTAGGAAGTTTCATCTATGAATTGTTTAAGACAACTGTCAGGCTCTTGCAAATATGAAACTTCTTTAAGTCATCAAAAATTTAAATAAATAAATGATTTAGATTCCCAGTCCTAGTATATGAGAAGCTCTATGGACAATTTGAGAAAATTAATTATTTAAAATCTTATAACAGGTAGATAAGGTTGAGATAACTTTCCTTGCTACATTTTCAATAATCAGCTCAAAAAAGAAACACTTGGAAACTGGCCTACATCAAATGAATTAGCATTCCATATAAAATGGGATATAACACACATTAAAAAATATTTGGAAGTAGAGAAAAAACACATGGGTAAGATGGGATTTTCAAAAGCATGAAGTGTAGGTCTCTGATTGCCTTGAAATTAATAGTTAAACATCCAGTGACTCCTATAGGAGCAGATCAAGTACAATGCTGTTCACATTTTTAACTCCTACTCATAAGAAACTTTAATATATCTGAGAATACAGAAACATACTATGGTAATGAATTTTCAGCTACTCCAGAATATTCTTAGCTTTCATTTGAAAAGTATATGAGTACACATGGCTACAAAATGTGTGCTGCATCCAGTGTATTTTCCTGGTGCTTCATAGCACCAGTCTGCAATTGAACTGGTGGGAAAATTGATAATTGAACCCATTTAAAGAGCTGAGGTGCTTTTTAATAGATTTCTCTTCTGCTTGAAAAATGTAGTTTTAATAAAATGTTTCTAGCTTTAAAGTCCTTCAAAATCTTTTAGGAGCAAATACTGTTGAATTACACAGTGATTTTCGAGTGCAGACAGGCAGGCAGATATGCTTACATATCCCTTCCTGACAAAACTATAATGACTTTTCGAGTGCAAAAAACTCCTTTAAAGTAGCAATTATAAAAGAACTGCCAGAAAATACATAATCAAACACTACAGATGAGCCCATGTGGATCTGTACATTTTCAGCTGCATCGCCTGCAGCATGGAAAACTGTCTACAGGGTGCTTATTGACATAGCTGCAGGTCAGCCTTAATAATAATAATACCTTCCATGGTGTAATTGTTCAAAATGTGTTAGTTAATTACATGGTATGGACATTACTCTCGATAGATCCCTCAAGAGTTTAGTTTTCATTATATTGAATGGCAATCTGAGATTTAACAGAGCAAAATAGGACACTATGTAGTCTGGATATGATTTAAGGTGAGTGCGAAGTACCACGAGAAGAATGAAGATGGTTTCCAGGAAAAAAAGTGAGTGATGCAGGTGATATCTTCTGCTTCCATGTAACAGAGATTATGTAAAAATATATTGCACAATCTATCCAAGATGCCTGTGTAATAAATTTGCATTATACCAAGTTAATTAATCACATGTGAGAATAATTTATCTTATCATATGAAATACAGAAATAAATTAGCAAGTGGACACACCATTGTAGTTCCAGCTTGTAACTGTGGAATATGGGTCAAAAAACCAATCACATCCTGGGCAGAGAAAATTACAATCATAAATAATAATTCGTTCAATGCCGTTCAGTCAGGAAATATAAAAGTCTCAGAGAATGTCAATAAAGTAATTGAGTTTGAACAAAACCAGGGTGAAATTTCAACAGAAAACTGCAGTCAAAACTAGACAGGATCTAATTATGTGGTTTTAATAGGAATATGAATCTGATTAACTACAGTGTAACAAATATTAAACATAAAGTATCAACTATAATTGCCTTCTGAAACTATTTTTCTGAGTGGGGCGTTCAAGAGAAAACAAGGAGAAATTTAATAAAAAGAAAAAAAGACTGACAGAAATCAAAATAGAACAAAAGAATTATTGCATGGGTCTAGACTGACAGTACACGTGTACTACTATCCTGTCCCTAAAGAATGCATAGGCTAATCTTTTGCTTTTCTCAGATCCAATTTTGGTGTGCAGAAAGACAACGCTGCACAGAAAATGAGGCCTTTATAAGTCAATGGAAAGGTGCATAGGCAAAGCATTAGGACAAGTTAGACATGCAGTTTGGTCAATACCTGACAAAACAATCAGCTTTCACTTTTTTGTCTCAGTCATACTTTTGTAATAAATAAAAAGGTCCATTAGAAAAATAATTTTTAGACTTCTGTACTTTCCCATCAAGAATTTTTTCTAAACATGGTGGCACACTAAAAAAGGTTTAGACTTGTAAAAATCCACTAGAACTATACATAAAGCATAGATTTTATTTTATTAAATATGACATACAGAACTTTAGAAAAGACCAAAACAAAACAGATATAAACTCATGCTCCATGGATCTAATTGATCTTAATTGCATCAATATAAAATTTGCAATATAATCACATGAACTTACTATGCTATTTTCACAGATTTCTTTAATCAATGAAAATTTGTATCGATGAAATATTGGATATGAGAATACTGAAAGCATCTAGGTTCAAGAGAAACTACATCAAATTATTTGATAATTAGTATCAAAATTTTATATCAATAGTGAACAATGTATTTTAGTAATGTACTCTCTTTTTACTATGCTGAGTTGATAAAGCAAGAAAACATTTACTTCATGTACTACTACAAAATTAGGCAACATTTTTAAAAATAAAATGTGCCGTTCATAGTAGTAGTTCTATTTGTATCTTCCCCACATTTCAGATTGAATCACTATCAATTTTTTTAATATAAGAGGTTACTTTTTAAAGTCTTGTTCAAAAACTATGCAGAGTAGTTTACCACTGCATGGTTGCTGTATTTCATTGATAGATGAGGTTCTTCCTTTTATCAATTTGGTAAGCGTTTTGAGAAAAAGGGTGTTGAATAAAGATACTGCTAATATACTTAGTTTTAAAGGCCATGTAATGCAGCTTCATAAAGTCATATATATTTGAGGTGAATAGCTATTAGGTCATCTGGTTTAGTTCAGCCACAAATAACTCAAATGAGTTTTGCATTATTTGTATTGGGCCCTCTGGGAAATTTTGTCCACAGACATAAATTTCAATTATAGTAATTGTATCCTGATACTCAGACTAAATTTCTCTTTACTCAATTTCACCTCGTCTTCGTCTCTCATGTTCTCGGATCTAACCAAGGTTGTTAACGTCCTTTTGCAAAATAATAAACACTTAATTATCTTTTTCTTCTTTGTTAGCGACAGACCAAGGTAAGACTGGAACCCTTTTTAGTAAGGAAAAACGAATAGAGGGATATAACCAGTGCACCAAAGACCTCTGCAACTGTTTTGAAAAGAGGTGATAAACCTCACTAAACACTAAGCAAACGGAGTGCAATTAGGCAATATTAAAAGGAAGGGGTTAAGTTTTGTTGAGTCAGTGACAGCAATCTGAAGGGCAAATATACTTCTATTTAATTGCTCTTCATTTGCATGTCACTGGTTACTGGACCTTGATATGTATTTCCAGAAGCCAGCTATGAAGATGTTAGAATATGAGGAATGAGAAGTTATCCATATTTTTTCTATTTTCCAATCATTGTTTAACAAGGCTATTTGCAGCGAAAGCATTTTTTGTGCATCTTACGTAAACTGTCATGGTTTTCTAACGTAACCGTTGCTTAATTTGTTACTTAATTCAGTTAAGTAGTGCCTTTGAGGTCAATGGTCATGTCAAAAAAGCTCATGTCTCATAGGTATCAACATGAATTGCCTAGATTTTTCAAAATAATCAGTGAGACAAAGTTTGCAATGATTTTCAGTGAAACTTGAAACTTTTAATAACCATGTCTTAACCACAATTTTTAAAATCATGCTGGTTTTTACCCTAACAATTCAGAGTATTTTCTGTTTCCTATTCTGTTTTGTCTTTATATATCTGTGCAACAACACAAAAATTAGTCTTGAACTCTGAGTTTTATTCCCTTTTTCAAGTATGATATGACTGTACTAAACAAAATCTAACTCTTAGCTGAGTCTTTAGTCTTTCTTCTTAACTTTATGCATTATTACTTTGTCTTTAATTTAGTTTATAGTGTTATGGCTTATATTTAATCCAAGGCTAAAACAGCTCTGTCTAGTTGACTGTAAGCCCTTTTAAACTTCAATTCGTCTAATACCAACTACTATTGCAGTTTCCTAAATATGCTTCTTTCCGTAATGCTCAGCATTTATTAAATTAGTATTTATAACAGTCACCTAAAGGAAGCATCAAGAGCTGGCAGGGACAAAAGTCCATGTCAGGATGCACCTGATCCTAATTATGTTATTTTATATCAAATGAACGAATTTGATAAGACTGGATCCAGGTCCTGGCACGGTTCATTTGTCTCACGTAATTGTTTGCAGAATGCTTCTTTTTAAAAATCAGTTATGGCTAGTTATAATCTAAGAAACAGAGGCAATGGTTTTTAGATTTAAAGAAATAAAGCACTTGGCTGATAAATTTCAGTGTCTGCTCACTGCGAACTTCGTGCTGATCTGTCAATTTTTTACTCTACGGGCTTTTCTTTAAGCCAAGTGATTTTAGGTGATAAAGCAACGAAAGATTAAATAACCCTGATCAAGTTTGGGTAGTGAAAGGGCTTGGATTCAGATAGCTCAGCTTCAGTGAAGCCAAAGATTTACTGTGGTGTAACACTGAAACAAAGCACAGCAACTTCATGACTTAAATGTCACTAAGTAGTTACCAGAAATGTTGTTGAAATCAAAATGCTCGAGGGTGTCACAGACATAGAATTTGGATTTGTTTTCTACCAAAGCCCCTCTGCAGCACAGAGGTCAAAACAGGGGTTTGATGGGGAACACGCCCAGAAAAACATGTAAACTGTGTTTACAGATGCAGATTCTTCAGAACTGTGTTTGGCCAGGAGAGATTCCCCAAGTCACTACAACTTGGGGGGTGGGAAGCGGAGAGTGGGTAGGGCGCAGAAATTCAATGTAATTTGTCATAGTTCACTGCTTATCTATTTTCACTTTCAAAATGAGAAAAATAATTATCCTAGCTCTTGTATAACATTGTGATTTTGATAAAGTGTAGTGCAGCTCAGGTGACTTAGATTCCCAGTTTGCAACCTGACCATTAAAAAATCCTTTCTCTTGAGTCTAAGCCTTGATCTATGTCTGCACTATAAATTATGTCCAGTTTGCTTATCTACAAGTAGATGTTATATTATTTGAGCTGAGACATCAAAGATGGTCAAAAAATGAAGAAAGCCGCATCACTCCCTTGGTTACTTTTTGTAAAAGAACCTAGGGGGCTGTATGGCTTTCTAAACAGAGATGAACACTGCATGCATATGTTCTTGTAGACAGTATGTTCAAGGGAGTGAAATTATTCTATTCTTTGGTATTATATGGCATTATAATACTATTCTGTAAACTTGTTAAATCCTTTAACTAGTTGAATAACATTATCATATTTTTTTTTTAGATGAGGAAGCTGAGAAAGTGATAAGCAGATTATAGTCTCATGTTTTCCTGTAAAAAAATCACAGAATTCAGATTGCAGAGAATGTGTATATTGTGGCCACATCCCCTTTATTAGGTGGGGGATAGGTTACAAATCACCATGAAAGTTACATTTTTCCCATCATTCACAGATTCTCCCTAGCTTGCTGAACATGAATCCAAACAAGGTCTCAGAATCAAAGTGCACATGAGAAGCAGAAGATATCTGAAAAATTAAATCTACTGTGTATTTATTTGACCTTGACAATAACTCTGGCCATTAAAGCAAATTAAATTTCAAGGCAAAAGTAATATGCCTTGACTGGTATAGCTATGGATGAAAAAAGGGTTAACTGAGAAATGTAAGAAATTGTGTCAATCCTTCATTGTGATGTTAAATAATACAGCAGAATAGAATCGATAAATATCAATATATTATAATGCACTTTTATAGTGAAATCATCAATTTTTCTTCTAGCAGGGACAATTTCATTTTGGCAAGACAGTCAAGAATCAGCAGAAGAATATATGAAAAGGATAACCACTCAAGGCAGTGACACTTTATTATTTTTCTTCCTCACCTAACTTAATGTGTCTGCATGCAAGATTTGTCTGTATCTTCTGGCATTGCTCAAATCCCAGGATATTGTGTGTAGTGACTTTGAACAGATACCCTCTAGTGGTTACATTTTCAATACAAAATGGATATCATTTGCTCCTCAGAATGGAGTATTTACTTAAGAACTAAAGAGATGAAAAGAGCACTCTCTTTTTTAGTTTGCCCCTGTATCAGCAAAGGGAAATAACCTTGGGTTTCTCTGCTCTCTGACAAGTTAATTTCATTCCTTCTTTTATCAATTCAAGTATAACACTAGGAGGCTTCATGGTCTCTTGGCCCTGCTTTGGACAGATATGAAAACATTTCATCTCCTGAAATAGATGTACAATCACCTTTTGGCCTATTTTCAATTAAAAAATACTTTTGCCCTAATTTCCTGAAATGTCAATGCAGAATGTTTGAATATAAATTATTGCAGAAATATTTTCTACAGTTGGAGCAAAGGACAGTCAACCAGGATTTTGCTCCCAGGTCTGTAACTGAGCTTCACCCTTGACAGTTGCACATTGCATGCCCAAGTATGAAATAGGTATAATAATCATTGCTTCCGTTAAACATTTAGCCAAGCATTAAATATGTATTTGTTAATTTTTTTAAAGTTTGAGCAGCAAGAAGTACAGATAGATCCACACCACTCCCTACACTGCTTGTTCAGAAGTGAATTTTAATGAAGAAATACAATCAGGGACATTTTCATGATATATGTATTCCTGAAATTCTCAGATGACCTTACCCATCTCTACTACATACATAGGCAACCTGCTCCTTTCTTACATACATAGGCAACCTGTTCCTTCCTCAACAGGGCTGACAGAAATCATTTTATCATTCAACAATGCCTAAGACATCAAGAGAGAGAAATTTTCTATCTTCAACTAACATATTAAAAATTTATGATGTTTAAACAAATATCTGCAGGTCATTGGAATGACCAATGCACACTAAATCCTCAATGCCCTGCAGGTACTGAAAAGTAGCTTGATTAAAATAATTTTTCTCTTACTTCAGTGAAAATACTATACACATAATCACTTAAAGAAGTCTACATGTGACAAACAGTTGGTTACCTTGGATATCTTGTCTGCAAGTGAAAATAATGTGCAAACTCCAAATTTACAATCATGGATGACCCAGAGATATTGTCAGTCAGAGATCAGTTATTCATCTATTTATAAATTTTGAAGAGAAGAAAAAATAAATATATGGAGGAATAGAAGGTAGGAAGGAGATTTTGTGATTGGAATGGAACCAAAAATGTCACTGATACCTCTTTGTACAGGGAAAACACAAAAAATATGATGACTCAGCCTCTTTTCTGGGAAAGTAGCCCAGGTAAAGGTCAAGCTAAGATTCTGAAGTGTGACTTTAGAAATGAAATATTCCCAGTTTCCTTATGTACTCTCAAGTACCCCCTTACTAACAAGTTCTTTAGTATATTAAGTCTTTAACTCTGTCAAGTATCCTTTTGAGCTACATTTCTTACTTTTTGTTTATTTTTATTGTTTTTTTTCATATAAAAGCACATTTCTTTCTATCCTAATTATTCCAAAATTATGAAAAAATTATTCCTTGAAAAAGTTAATGTTTTTATACCAGTCTTGTAAAATATGATTCATTTAACGATTGTGAAATAAGAACTCAGACTGACTAGATCACTGTTACTATTGCATGAGAAACATACCTACTCATTCTACTGCGGAGATATGCTTGGAAAAAAACCCATATAAAAATTTAATTAATTGCATACCTTACAGGTCAGCATTAATAAAAATCAACATATGCATTATTAAGCCCATAGAGAAAATAATTATTGATATTTTCGGGTGTTGTCAAAATCAAATAAGCTAAAATGCATAAATATTGCATTTTATCAGAACGACCATTCTTATCCCTCATGACAGAAGAAAGGCCTTCAGAACTTAATGTGGCTACCTTGCAATTTGAATGATGAGGTGATCAAGAAAAGGTACCTCATAAATTTCAGTTATTATAGTTGCTCACCATGTGTCCGATGCGGGGTGCTGTGGGGTGGCTGAAATCGCCGCTTTAACCCAAAAGCATCCCCTGCAAGGGATGCCCTGGGGGTGCAGCTCGGCACCTCGCAGGCCGACTTCCAGCACCCGTGCCGATGGATGGCACCGAGACACAGCCCCGCACCCAGGCCAGGATAGCTCATGTGTTACCAGGAGCAAGGAGCGTGGAGGGCTCTGTGCATGGGTTCCGAAAGGTTTATTCCGAAGGGGTCAGAGGCGAAGAGGACGAGCAGGCCTCGTGTACAAGCTTATAAGGGGTAACAGAAAGGGGGCTGGCAGAGCACCAGTGACCAATTACCTGGGGGCAAGAGGCAGGGGGAAGGCAGAGGGATACAACAACCAATGGGGAGAGGGAAGGGGTGGAGTGGGGGACCAGGTACCGGACAGGTACTGCCTGATGGGAGAAGAAGTCTTTCCCTGTAACCCGAGTAAGGGGAGCTATTTTGTTTCTGAGCTGACCCACCAGCGCAGGGGGTCTCCTGGACCAGGAGTTTCTGGCATCTCGGCTTCTACCACTGCCAGCTCACCCACCCCGACATGTGTCCTTTAATGCTTCATGAAAATAATACTTTTTCTCCAGAGCTGTTACGAAGTTTCTCTTATTCCCAGAAAGAGTTAGGAGTTTTGGGAAAGTTTTCAGTTCTTTCCGCTGATCTTTTTTCCCACTTGTCATCATGAAGGTGTTGATAGAAAACATTAATATGGCAGTAGTATGGGAAATGGCAGAAGCATTGTCAGTACCTGTGTGTAAAGAAATTCAGAATTGCTGATTATTACCTTTATTAAAATTAATCTCCTCCTTTTCCTACTGCCTTGAAAATTTCAGGTCTACTTGCCCAATTTTTTGCCATTTCTTTTGAACTGTAATGGAAATAAGCTGTTAGCTGTAAATGGATGATTTCACTCATTGTTGATTCAGAATAAGAGTCTCATACCCTTAATCTGTGAGTAGTCTTAGATGTCAAAATATGAGGTCTTTGGGTATAGAAAAGATTTCCAAAGAAACATAATTCTGAAACAGATTGGCCCTGATTCTTGTTTACGTAAAGACCCCCTTTACAGATTCTGGCAGCACAAAGGAACCCTAAAGTGTATTTAAATAAAATTTATGCCCACTCTAAGATTTTTTTTTTTTTTAATGCTGCCAGAACTGTGTAAAAGAAAAACAGGTCCATTATATCTGAGGTGATTTTTTCTTTCAGATGTTGCATTGTATATATGAAAAGGCATTTCTTTGTAACTTCTACAATGCCAAGAACACAAATTTAGAGGTAAAAAGGAAAGTAATTGGTGGAGTTAAACACGGGAGAAAAGTTAGGATTATTCTGTTTTAAAAATAATTTGAAAATAGGTTAATTTTATGAAAAGCAATCAATTGAAAATTCCTTTCTTTATTTTTCTTTTATTCTTAGAAGCTCTGATGGGGCATGCTAAATATAAGAAAGGTTGGGTTTGGACCATGTTTCAAAATAGATTGACTGAAAGGTGGCTTGCAGAAAATCAAGCCTGTGACCTTTCTTAGCCATGGAGCAGTCATAGCTGTTTCACAATGATAAAAAAGTGAGTCACGTTAAACACCATGTGTAGGATCGTTCTTCACTTCCCTTGAAGAAAATGTGTTATGGAGGGAAATTTTTAAGAGCTCTTTTAGATTGACCATGAAAAGGCATGCTTGAAACTATGTTGAAGGCACATGTGCAGTGAATTGTTTTAAAACTGTAGTATTTCTGGCCTTAAGAGTTAATTGCGGACAAAAAATTACATTTCTGTTTGATTACAGCCCAGTTCCTGGGCAAGTTGAACGCAGTGCAAGGTCAAGCATTTGTATTGTCTCCTTGAATGTCCTTTCTCTAGACCTCTTACCTGCAGTTCTGGCCTTGGCCTTGCTCCATTTAAAATTTGTTTTTCCTTACATTTATGCCAAGATTCCAATGGATTCCAGCCTTTCCCCATGCAGTAAAACCCTCTTATTTTTGTTCTCAGTGGAATGTGAAAACATAGAAAGTAGAAGACAGCATACAACTTTAAGGAGATACTTTTCTTTTCCCCTGCATTAATTTGTCACTAAATGCATTATGTTCCAAGTCCATATTGACCTGAAATTTCCCTGTTATTGTTTGAAGTCTATAGGAACTGAAAATTTTCAGTACTCCTGGCAGCGTTCTCATGCTTTGGGATTGCTTCAGTGAACTCCACAAGCATTGGCAGTAAAAGAGTGAATCCTGTTGGTAACCGTGATTTGTACCCCTGTTGGAAAGAACACAAAACCCTGACTCTGCCCTTTCTCCCTTTTTATCCCCTCTTCCTGTTTTAACTTTTGCTTTCCCCTGATCACTCATTACTCCTAAGAACCTGTAAATAGCTAACTGACAGTCTGCTCTAGCAAAAACTGTTTTGGGACAATTAGGTGCTCATGAACCTCAGCCAAGTTTGAACAAAAGTCAAAGTTTTCTCCAGTCCCTTAAGTGGACAACACAGTTTCCTGAATTCAGGTATAATGAGAGAGAGTATCTCGGCTTTTTAACCTGTTGGTGGTTTGTGTTCATCTATTTCATCAAACAAGATACAGTAAAACTTAGATTCTTAAACATATTGTCCTTCTTGGATTTTCTTCTGATGTTATTATTAGAGGTCTCACAACACTGAGTGAAACATAGGTGCTGCCTATTATCATGAAAAGAACATGGAAATTTTGCATCTTGATATAAATTATCTTTATCTTCACAGACACACAGAGAAAAAATGCTGAAATATTTTGGAGGAAAGCCAAATGGCAGTGTGAGGTGGAACAAAATGATTAATAGTTAGACAAAGAGCAAAATATTCAGATATAGTTGTAAAAATGAGGTAGCTTTATATGTACATGTAAATCAAATATCTAAAATATAGAATCTTCTTCCTCTATGAGGTCTTACTATGCTTTGCTTAATACGTCTACTTTTTTTTTTCCTGTCTCCCTTTGATCATTTGTACAACATATGTCTTTACTCTGCTTGACTTCTATATATTTCTCTAGTTTGTTGGACTTCATTCCATTTTAATTACCAGTTTGATAATAACTTAAAAGACATATAACATGTAATTCACAAATGAGCAAATAGTTCTCAGATGCTGGTTAAAAGTTCACAAGCCATATCCACCATTGCAATTCTCCCATTATCAGACAGAACTGATAAAGACCTAGGATTGAGTGGCTGGAACCTGGCTTCCCATGGTGCTTTAATGTGGTTTGCAAAGTCTCTGATACTTAGCGAAATGTTTCAGATAATCTGACACTGCTCTTATTATACCTTTTTCTAGAAGTAAAATGCCCTGATAAACTGCCTTATACTTTAGGTTTACGTTTTTGGAAATCATTCAGCAAAACATGTTTAGCTTATTATTTATTACATAAGTAGGATTTCTGTACATATGAATTATGGCTGATGGGTGGAAGTGGTATTTTTACAGTTGACCAGATGAAAAAATTTTCCTAGGATACTTAACCCTTTTTTTTCTGCGCATTTCAGAATGCTTGTCTGAATGATCTTGAATAATTCTTATTTTTGCATGGGCAAAACTGAGTCACATATTAATATAACTCATTGGTCTCTCAGTCCCTTGAGATCTTCAGAGATCTGCTCATTGGTACACTGTAGCGCTAAGCACATCTCAGGGTAGAAGTGAGACAGCCACAGAGACAACTAGTAGATTCATTCAGATTAAGAAGCATGAAGGAATGGTGAGATGGTTGATTACCATGGTGGGTGGTTTTCAATGATAGTGTCAGCATGACTTTTAAAGTTTCACCTTTCTTAGTGCGATAGATAAACTCGGCTGAAATCACACCATTGTTTTGTCAGGTTACCTTGTTGCAATGTGTTCTGATACTGAATCATCATCACGTTAGAGAGTTAACCTTCCTTGAAAATATTCATAGGGGAAAGTATAGAAAAATTTCTTTCTTGCCATTGGAGGACAATAAAGAGTGTATGAAACTACTTTATGAAACTGCACAAGGCTTGACTTGTAAAGGTAGAATAATCAGGCTGCTATCTGAATTAAATAGAATTGAATAGAGAGACCACATAACAGTTTAGGCCCTAAGGCCCTCACTGGTTTTGCAGCTACATCTGGCTAGCTCTCTGCGTGCCAATCTTGCATTCATAGGTAGCAGTTCCAGAAGGGAGGGCCTGGGAGTTCAGGCAGGCAGGAGATGGATGAGGAGAGGTCTTCTGCATGTAGGATCAAGGTTGCTAATCTGGCTTGCTGTCCAAACTGCTGAAACTCTGACGGATTCAGAGCCCTTTCAGCATGCTTTCGGAGACCTGAATGCTCATTAGCTCCTAATACAAATGCTGCATTTTACTGAGGCAAAGATCTTTTGTGATGTTGAGCAGAACCAGAAATCAGATCCGTTATGACAATGTTTATATACTTCCTACAAAGCTTGTTTCCACTTTTAAAATGTACATCTCATATGCCTTGATGTATGACATCACAGACCTCCATAAACATCTTTCTTTTACTATAGTCCAGGTGTAGTCATTCACCTGAGTCAATATATCTAACACAATTAATTGAAATAAATCTATAAATCTTGAACAGCTGCAGCTTTTCGAGAAAAAAAAATGCTTTATGAACACAGATCTATTGTCACCCCCCGCACAGTCACATTTTCACCTGCACACATAAACACACAGACACTCATCGTATACGACTCTGTAGCCATTCTCAATAGCATTCATTCCACTTTAAACCACCTGTCAAAACAGCCAT
The DNA here is from genome assembly GCA_013398015.1 of Oreocharis arfaki. NCBI lineage: Eukaryota > Metazoa > Chordata > Aves > Passeriformes > Paramythiidae > Oreocharis > Oreocharis arfaki. The sequence continues at coordinate 1,026,292 of VZRR01013082.1, forward strand.
TTAATTAGGTTAAACTGTCTGGCTTTGTGAAAAGGTTTTACTGTACTCTGTTGTCTTTGCCATAAAATTAATAGTTTGACCAACTTCTGAGGGGACAGGTTTTTGCACTTGTGAAAGTCAAATTAAAGCCACCTTTGCCAAACAGAAAAATAATAATAATAATAGTAATAAAAAATACTGATGTCTGAAACTTTGAAAGCAACACTTCATTTATAATCTTTTTCTAGTGCCAAAGTACAAATTATGTAACGAAATAGAACTGCAGCTGCAAAGAAACCAAGAGTGTAACATGAAGCACGTGCTACCTTTGCAGTTCTTGGTGTTGCAATCCGGTTTACACTCACGCGAGCAAAGAAAACTAAATCTCTCTATATGAACCGTAAGGAACTTAGAAGGTTCAAACTATACTCAAAAATGAGATTAAAACCAAGTGAGGTTAGACATTGGTACCAAAAATTTGCTATGTTTTATTTAGCAGTAAAAGAGAAAAAGAGGAAAGAAAGAGAAAGAAGTGTGTGTGGAGGGTGGGGGGACAGAGAGAGAGTGATGGGGTTAGGTGGAAGCATATCACCCATCCAAGGGTCCCAACAACATCTTGTTGCTCCCCTCCATCTGGTCTTCTTGGTGGTGAGGGTCCCCCATCATCGCCGCCACACGCCGAAGAGTGTAGAGTCCAGTGGATTAAGATATGCTTTGGGCAGGTGGGAACGCCCGGGTGCCTCCCTTGCAGGGGCCAGTTTGACCCTGTCCCTTGCAACACTGACGGTCTGTTGCATCATCTCTGGTGCAGGGTATGGGGACCCCTTTGNGTGGGCCGTGTCACCCCGTGTCCTTCATGTGGATGCAGCTCTCCCCGGGTGAAGGGCTCCTCAGCTGGGCTCCTCTGCGCAGCAGAGGATGAGCGGTCACTGCCTGTGACCAGAGGCTTTTTCACTACACACCCAAAGCCTCTCCTCCCCCCACCCTGAGGAGTGAGGATCTGTGTGAGCCTGGCAGCTGATAGCCCTGGGGCCGTGATCTCCACCCCTGAGGTGTGAAGCTTGTGCTTTGTGAATGTCCCCAGCCCTGAATTGTTACTTTGGGTCCAGGGCCTCTCAGAGCCTCATTCAGGGTGTGGTAGTCTTCTCTGCAGCTTTCGTAATACAGTTTTGAAAGTCCTTTGTGAAAATGTTTAAGTCATAAACTATAATATTTCAGTCTCTGACACTCGGGACAGTTGCAAGACAATGAAGCTATCAAAGGACTTGTACTTTACTCTGCACAATCTATTTGCTGTCCAGTTCTTCACTTTACTGTCATCTCTCTTATACCCAAGTCTCATTCCTGTGACTATCGAGGTAACTTTGTGCTGGCCTTGTGAATCACAAGCTCCCTGAATACCAATATAGCTGAGATCTGAAAATAATCTCGTGATACTGATTGGTCAGAATAATCTTTTTTTGTCAAGTGACAGCACTCAAACAAAGTGGATGTCTAAGCAAAAAGGAGCATTGTTAGGCGTTGTTAGACATCTCGGTAATTTCTAAGGAACACAGGTTCCTGACTGCAGAGGCTGATTTCAGTGGGAGTAAAAAATGTCCAGATTCCCATCGCTGATTCTACCTTGATTTGCCTGGGGTTTTTCCAGGCTTGTGCGGCTCTAAAACATAATTCAAGAAAAGCTTCCATTTATTATGGTAATTAATACTGGTGTCACTTGCTAATACAAGTGACAGTACTATGCTGAAGGTCTATTTAGTATGCAGGACAGGTTCTTTAAATTTATAAAAAAAATTAATATGATCCCTGAGGCTCTTACAATCTAATTAAGACACAGTTATGAAGGAGATGATCAATTAAAGTTTACCTGACAAGACATATGCAGGTTTTAAAATTTTGTTTTAGTTTTGAACTAACTGGTTACTTATATGCGTTGACAACTAAGATTTTGGCCAATTTATTTATTTGTATTGTAACTGAAGGGTATGAAATTTATTTACCTGAATGACAGCTCTTTCAGTACATTAAAAATCAAATAAAGGAAATGAGAAAAAATATTTAACAATTCTAGTTAATAATTAACACTTTATCTTCTGCTAGTTATCCATGGTTGGGTTTTTTTCCTTTTCCTTAAAAGGAAAAAAATCTTATTTTAACTGTTGCTTTGGTTTGCCTGCTCACAGAAAAGTGGGCCACTTGGGATAAGATGAAATAACTAGGTTTTATCAATAGCATTTCAGAAGCACACTGCCATCAAATAATCAAGTCTGCACACAGACTATCCTAAGGTGCACCTATCCTACAGTTACAACAATATATGTCAGGTGAGATTTCAAATATGCCTAAAAAGCTTAATATATGAAAGCTTGAGGTGTAACTTCTATTTCAGTGTAAGTATTGTCCATCTCCTATACAGCTGTGAAATAAGCTACTTCTGTTCATACTTCTCCTTATTCTCTAGATGCTCTTTCACAGACTCATAGTATTAGCTGAATTAGAAGGGACCCACAAGGATCATCAAGTCTAACTCCCAGCCATGCACAGCACTGCCCCCAAAATTCACAACATATACCTGAGAGAATTGTCCAAATGCTTCTTGAAAACTCTCAGGCTGGTGCTGTGACCATTTCTCTCACTGAGACTCTGTATTTTTTTTTTTTTTTTTTTTAATTTTAAAGCAAACACCAATCACAGC
>VZRR01013082.1:1028970-1122446 GCA_013398015.1 Oreocharis arfaki
ACTGAGACTCTGTATTTTTTTTTTTTTTTTTTTTAATATATAAGCCAGCCTCAATCAGCAGCCTGCAATTTACCTTCCAAAGTCAACAGAAACTGTTTTTGAACAGGCCAGAAAGCCACCTATTTATTCTTTTTCTTAAAAACCTAATATGCAACATTTTTCATTTCTGCTAGCTTTTCATCCAAGCTTCGTTCTCTTTATTTTTTTTCTCTGCTCTTGCTGTTTTCTGTAAATCTGTATGAGATCAGTGAAGTAGGTCTTTATATTCTGGGCTCATATTACACTTGCATGTGTGGCTTTCTTAAAGTCTTTCTGTCTCTCTGATGTTGCTCTAGTTGAGCAGAAGCTGTGGTTTACCAAGAATGTTCCCTGGAATGTGCAACTGGTGGCAACTACAGTTTCCGTAAACCTAGTGGTTCTTTTTCCAATAACCAGAAAATGTCATGCAAATAAATATGTATTTTTATGCATAATTCTACTTAGCCAATACCAATTTTCTGGATTCAAGCGGAGCTTTTCTGCACCAAGTAGATCTTATTGCTTTTAGGCCTTTACTTGCTTGCTTTATTTGTTGCACAATGGCTGAACCATTTCTGCTTCTCAAAGTATTTTTTGTAGATTACTCTGGTGAGGTTTTTCTGTTTGTTTCTGAGATTTTAGCTTTATTCAGTTTGATACTGTACCTAAAAAGTACTTTCAGAAAAAAAATTTACACTCCATCTCTGCTCCTAAGCGTATACTACTGCAGTTTTCCTTTGTGCCAGGTCTGTTGGTCATACAGCTACAGGGCAAGATGGCTTGGTCAGCTGATTTTACAGGAAGAGAAGCACCAAAAATGTTCTATAGGGCAAAATGCCCTCAATGGCTTTGGTTCCTGTAAACCTTTCTAAAATTTCACAAAAATCTGCATACCTATTGTGTCAAAGAGGTTTCCTGTCGATTTCCTGCAGATTTTCCTGCAGCATCATTTCCTGATAGCACGATGAAGGTGTCAGCTGTGGTTCTGCTGGTCCTGACCTGTAAGCATAGCATATGCTGAAAATACTGGCCGCAGTGGAGATGTCCTTCAGCTGGTCCTTCAGCACCCAAGACTTCAGTCCAAGATCCTCGAATAGCTAAATATATTTGCAAATAGCCTGGGTTCGCAGAGAGTTTTTGGACTCCCATTCTTAGGTCATATATCTATTTTTTTACTGTCAAAGTCAGGAAAAAACAGCTAAACTTCTATTTACTTGCTACTCTTTTGGTGCACCTTGGTTTCAAAGGAAGCAGTGTATTTCTAACATTGTCTTATATAAGAGGTTTAATAAATCCATTTTGCATTTAGATAAATGCTGGCTTTTGGTTAGATTACCCTCAGAAACTGAGAACTGTCCTGGAAAAATTAACAAGACATGGATTTGTTTGGTTGTTTTTTTAATATAGTCTGTTCTCAGCAGCTCAACTCATCACACAGAGAATGTCCGAGAAGCCATATCCTGCGGCATTTAGTGTTCCGGGCTCTGATGGGGTCAATGCAATACTTACCTAACGGTGCATGAATCTAAGTTAGCAGTTAGATTTAATATAGCTGAATTTATGAGAGCAAGCAATTTAGCCTGTGCCTGAGCTACAGACTGAAGCTCATTTTCCTTGCATTCCCCTTTCGCTTGCCCAAACAATCAGCCCAGTGGTGCATAACTTCTTTCATTTTGTAAAAATTCTGTGCTGGGTGGTATGATAACTCAATATATTATTCTCATGATTTTCTTATGTCCTGGCAGCTGTGACAATACTGCTGCTAAAGTTTTCATTTTGTGCTGGATCGTGGTGTGATTGTTAATGCTTGTTCTTCATCAAAAGCATAATGGATGGGAACAGTAATTGCATAGAGTTAAAAGGGGTTAATTGGACATGCAATCTTCTCTGCAGGTTGTCTGCCTGGCTGTAAAATCCAGTGACACTGCAAGAAAACATCACCTCAGTAAAAATATGACATCTCTATATAACATACAAAGCACACTGTCGTAATTTCGACAGTGCACTATGCTAAGCCATTATTAGTGCCATGCATAAATTTATATAAATATTTATGTAAGTTCTGAATTCATTATGTTAGACATTCTATTACCATAGGGAAAAAAGAGAAAAAGTTTCCTGTCAGAGGGCATGTGTATGTTATAATCCAGTAAATGCAACTAAAAAAAAATAACCTGCGTGTGTCTAAGTGTGCATATGAAAAAAATGGGGTAAGATGGAGACAGAGAGAATTCTTATGAATTTGTTTGATTATCTGCAGATTCTTTTCTCTCTCACATTTCATTCACACCATTTTAACTTCCTATCTTTGCAGGAAAACAACGATCAATGTCTGAAAATCGTAAGGCCCTGAGCAAGGACCAGGCACAATTCTATATGCATATATATACCTGTGTAGCTGCTGCCGCCACTCCATTCAGCCTCTAAAGGCTCCGTGTGTTGGTGATTCTCAAGTGTTGTAACTGATGGCAGAGACAGATGCCAACAATTGTTATCTCAGTGCACAAAGATTCACGCTGCAAAAGCAGCTGACATTTATGGACCTTCTGTGGCAACCCCGTGAGTGAACAACTCTGCAGTGAGAGTGGAAAAACACAGATTCTGAAGTTATATACTAAAATAAAGTTCCATCTTCGATGCCTCCCAGAAAAAAAAAAAAAAAAAGATGCTTAAGGATCGGAGTGACTTTAAGGGATAAAAGTACTTCCCCTTTAGTTGTGCAGGAAGTATGTCTATTTTATTAATGTTAGAAACAATGCTACATATGGTTCTTTGGGAAAGGAGGGATGGGACTGATTTCTGTATGCATAAGGGCAAGCAACTGAGTTGTTTGTTTATTCATATATTCATTGTCCCACCTGACAGCCAACCTGATGAAAAAGGTACAGATAATATCCACAATATCTGCACATACAATGGAGGTATAGAAGACAAGGCCATATACTCTATTTGTGTTTAGAAGGCAGTTAAATATAGTTACAAAAAAACTAGTTTCGCTCAATAATTTTACACTAGTGCAATTTAACTACTCACTGCACTCTTCTACTCTGATAATCTTCAGAGGGATAAAGTAAGTTGATGATCCTGTGTTTATCACATTTTCAACCATGTGCTCTCATGAAAGTGCCCATCTCTGTTTTGATAGCACATCTACAGAAAGGATTTGAACCAAAATATTCACATTGGCAAAGTTTTGTTGATGCAAATTTCATTGATATAAATGAAGCCTTGGTTACTTGGGACATTTAGCTACATCTAAGGAAAAAAATCAGTCAATGGGCTTTTCACAATGCACTTTAAAATATTTTGAAATAAAAAATGCTGAACACATTAACATTACATATGCTTTGTTTTGATTTTTTTTCTTTAATGAATCATGAAAGAAACAATAATTGTTTGCAGGAAGCCCTGGTTGCTTCACTGTGTGCTAGATATTATGTTGGCAGGATTCAGTATATGCATCAGCAGGGAGATACAACTCATAATAGCAGCTAGTGTGATTTTACACACTTCCTTTAAAGCCGTACTTTCTCAATATTTTACAAATTATGATTAAAGCTCACGGCCTCATTGGGTTTATAACGAAGTATTGCCTATCAATCATAAAGATGAAAAGAATTACGTTTTAGAGAAGAGTCTGCTTTCTCAGGCCCTGCTGTAAATAAGACATGCCGAGATAGCTTTGAAGAAATGTTTCAACAGTCCTACTGGATATGGTGGGTATTGTATTAGAGATACAACCAATGGTTAATAAAGCAGTTCATAAATCTGCAGTCTATTATCTGGCTGTAGAAATGATGCAACTCCTTAAAAGTACATAGAATAGGGTTGTATTGAATGAAAGTAAAGGGACACAGTCAGTCTCATATCTAACCAATTACTAAATATGAGCTAGAAGTGGTTCTAAAGGCATTTTAAAAAGCCGGCCTGCTTCCTAGAATTTGCAGGGGGGATTATTTGTCGGTAAATCACATATTTCTGGCTGATTTCTGTTAGGTCATAATCCCAAGTTTTTTCTACTTTTATTGCTTTGAGTTTCAAAGATCTTAGTTATGGAAGCTTTCCTTCCCTGCAGAGAATAACCATTCCATACAAACTTGCACAAGCTTTAGCAGAGTAAAAAGATTTTTTGTGTGCTCCTCTCAAGCTGCAAACACACATAAGGAACTGCTACTATCTGGCTGCATGTAAGTACTGTGCTTGGAAGAATAAGGAAAATATAAGTGTTGGTTAAAAGTGTTTTCTGTTCTGTCCACCTATCAGAAAAACACTGCAGGGCTGGTCCCTGACAATACAAATGGGAGACTCTTCATTAGTGGTGTTTTGCTTAAATAGACACATTAAACCTGTCTGAAAGATGGGAAAGATGATCTTCTAGAATAGGGGGAAAATTCCCAACTAATTTATGGTGTTTGGAGTGGTACTGTAAGGGAAGCAAAAGACCCTAAAAATCTTCCACGGAAGTAAAGTTAGGGTTACAAAGAAAATAATTATTCAGCACAGTTTTTTAATGCTCAGGTGCTAGTGACAAAGAAAATGTAATTGTCACTGAAGTCTTCAGTATGCTGGATCTCCTAGCAATTTCAAATCTTTACAAGGTTTTTCCTATGTAACAATTGGAAAATGTGCAAAAAAGATAGTTATTCAGTAGAAGACTCTTAAAGGTTATAACGGGATTAAGACATTTGGTTGACTACATCTTAGAGATTATTTTTATTTTTCAGGTGCACTCAGTATTACCGTGAGTGCTGCATCCATGTCATTTATGGAGATGATGAAGAGAACTGGGCTGAGGATGGAGCCTTGCCCAACCCCACTAATGACTGGCTGCCAGCCTGATGTCACCCCGTGTACTATAACTCTTTGTGCCCAGCCCGTGAACCAGTTTCTCACCCGCTGCATAATACAGTTATCCAGCTGTGTGCTGGACATGTGGTCCAGAAGGATACTGTGAGAGACAGTATCAAGGTAGCAAAGGTATAAAAAAGCAGAGGGTCAGAATAAAAGTAAAATTAAAGCTCTCATCACTTGCATTTGAGGAGCATTACAAAACAATAATATGAAAATTCCTGGACCTATTCTGTGTGCAATATGAAGAAATAATTGAGCCTCAATGGTAGAATGTGTCACTAGTGCATGAAGGTCCACGTCATGTTCCTGGACCTCTGGCTGTGGTGTACATCAGATCGCAGTGCACCTGTCCACACCCTCCTGCAATGCAGAAATCCTGGTATTATGTACTAATGGAGAATACTAATAGTATTTCTCACCTAGACTTGGAAGAGAGCATCTTGCTTTGTATTTGTGTGAGCCTCATTTCTGGGCTCCAGTAGAGTTGCAAAGCTCTTCAGAGCCAGAGATAATGGCTCAGTGTGACATTTAAGAAAACTGTGCCACGCTTACTCATAGCCTGAATGGCCAGAGACTAGCCTTTATGCCATTTGCACATCCTGAGTCATTTTTTTCTGCCTTTGAAACCGGTGTCAATAAAATGAAAGATTAATGAGATCATCTGCAGCCATCCTTCACACAAACAGCATTCATCCCCTCATCACTCTGCCTCTACAGAAATGACAGCCCTGCTTCACAAATCACTTTGATATCACAGGTTATGCAGAGTCACTTCCCCAAACCTCTCTATCCCAAAACCCATGCACCTGCACAAACTAAGATGCCCCAGTAAGCTATTAAAACTCATCTTTCAGTACAGCCACAAGAGATCAACAAAATAATTATTATAAGCAAACTAGGTATCCAAAATTGTTTCCTTACTTTACATTTTCTGAAAAATGATAAAAAAATTAATTTGTCTATTAAGAATAAAAGGAGGTTTTGAAGAAGAAGGAAAGAAGGAAGGAAGGAAGCAAGGAAGGAAGGAAGGAAGGAAGGATGGGAGGGAAATCGATAGAACAAAGAAGAAAGAGGGAATAGGACCTGTCTAACTTGCATCTGCACACAAAATATGTTCTCTAAAGTGCAGGAAAGTGAGCAATACATACCTAGCGACCTCATGTATTAAGTGATTTGTGTAAAAGGAAAAGTTTTATCCCACTCTATATTTTCATAAACTGTTTATTTTGGTTACAAAGGAAACTATGAATCTGCAACTGATAACTGATATTGCTCCTTTTCCCATAATCAACTATTTAACCAAAAACCATCTGGTGTCCTTCCATATGCAATCAGTTCATTCTTCAGATTTTAATTTCAAATTATTTGTAATGATATCCAAAAGGCCTGTGCTATAGGGGAAAAGGAAATTAATCCGTGTCCCATTGTTTCTGGCTGCATAAAACTAAATCCTGTGCTTCTTCCTCCTTCCTTTGGGAATTCCTGTAGTGCAGTACAAAGCATGCATTAAAGGAGAGAAGTTTTAATGGGTCATTAGCTCTCTTACTGGAGGCTTCAGCCAAGGAAATATTTTGCTGTGGTCATTGGTAAGCACAAAAGATATTCATGGATATGACACACATACTTTTATATCCAAATTATTCTATGCTTCTACAAAGTCCAATGCAGAGAACCTTAAACTGAGAATCTTGAAAGGGACTAATATGAGAGGCTTGATATTTTTGCTTTTGCTTTTGTCAAGGACAGCAGGAAGCTCAAGTTCTAGTCTTAATTAAGGCCATAAAAGTGACTTCGGATCCTTTTTGGTTACCAGGTGTTCTACAATAACTGTTCTGGCTTTTTTTGTGGGTTCTTGCCCTCTTTCTCCCTATTCTTTACAAACTGAGCAAATAAAAATTGTCCTAATGAATAACTCTCAATATTCCAGAACAGATATTTTCATAAAACAATAAAGTCTTTACTACTACCTGTGTGAACCTCATCATTAGTACCAATACACTGGATCATTGTCATCCCTGAACTGAGGCACAGAAAGGTAGAGAAATGCCATATCTAGCATACCAGACATGAGGCTAGCTGGTGTGACTTGACTAAAAGTATTTAGGAAGGAGCAGGAGTCAAAAACTTCTTGAATCAATGTCCAGAGAGCTAATTATTGGGGATGTCCTTGACAAATGATAACTCTAGCTAAAACAAAGTAGGAGATTAAAATAATCCTGTTTGTTTATTCATTTGTTTCTAAACAGAATTTTTTACACTGAGTGCAGGGAATGAACACTGCAGCTCTTGGCAAGTCTGCAGTGCTCTGTCTTCTTTCTTCCTCACATATGCTTCTTTGCCCTGTTTGAAGGAATCACTTTGGCATATACTGAATCAAATAAAAATCCATATATAGCCTTTCTTAGCGAAACAGATAAGAGAAGGGAGGAGGGGAGACAATAATAAGTAGAAAAACAGCCTAAATCTGAGAGTATTTGAAACTTTTTTTCTCTCTCTGCATGTACATGTGACAACCAAAAAGCAAATATAAAGAAGGGATGGCAGAGAGAAAACAGACTGCAAATTTGCAAGTCAGGAGACTTGGTATTAGAGTAGAATGAAAGTAATGATAAAATTTTGGGTGGGCACTGCCACCATTAAAGACTCACTTCTCTTTCAACTCAACTCCTGCTATAAAACCCAGTGAAATGGATTTTGGAAATTGTGAAGCTGATTGGTAAAGCTGAATTGGTTTGGGGAAGATTAATACTGTGGCTGTTGCTGCTCACTCTTGGTCTCCCATATTCTGTCTTGCTCATTCACTGAGTCTGTATTTGGGATGCAATAAAAACACTTCTCATCTAGCATGACATTATATTCCTTACCACTGTTTGACATTTTCATGGCCTGTGATCACAGCAGAATTTCCTCTACAAAGTGATATCATCTCTACATGATGAAACCAGAGTTGAAAATCAAGCTTAGGAAGAAAACAAGTTAAGCATACCCGACCACAGCCTTGTATCAGGAAGGAAGGTGACTTGAGACTGACAAGCAAGTGGAACAGGTGGAAGAGGAAAAAGTTCCCAACTGGAGTATAAATTACCTTGTTCGTGTTCTTTTAAATAGTTTGTGTGACCTCTAGTGGCCTTTGCTGCCTGATGTGTCTGTGCGACTTCAATTTTAGGAAGCCACCTGGACCTACTGATGCAGCAGCATATTCACATGAATTTTAGATACTTCTAGATTTCTGTCGTGGAAGCACAAGTCAGAGAGGGGTTAGGGACAGATATCCACACTTTTTCCTTAAATAAACAAAGCAGAAAATATTTTAAATTGAAATAAACATGTCAACTTCCATTTTCTCCCCAGAGAACCTCTCCCAAGATAGTGTCATAGAATGATTGAAGTTAGCTTACTCCAACCCCCTGTTTGAAACAGAGTCACCTAGGATGGGTTGTTCAGGTCTGTGCCCAGTTGGATTTTGAATAATCTCAAAGAATGGAGACTCCACAACCTCTCTGGACAACCTCTTCCACTGTTCATCCACACTTATAGGGAAACAAAAAAAAACGTCTCTTTTTTTTAGAATGTTTTTTGTTTTAATTTTTTTGTATTTCAGTTTATGACAGCTGCTTCTTGTTCTCTCTTTGGATTCCACTGAAAAGACTTAATGCATATTTTTTTTAAAGAATGTGAAGAACATATGATACTCACAGGAGAGACAGATTAAAATAAGAGATTTAAAAACTACACACACACATATTTTTGCAGAGTGTATTTTTCTTCCTTGCTTTCTTTTACCCTGGAAATTTTCAGGGCCTCTGAGCTATAGCACACTCCACACAGTTCTCACTCTGTGCTTTGTTTGACTTGGCTACATATTTGCTCCCTCCTGCTCTCAGGAGCCTCCTCCTCTCTGCTCCTTCTGGATGTTCCCAGCTTGCCCTTTTTATTCCATCCCCGATGACCTGACACGTTCTCGGTGGCATCCCTCACTACAACAGACATTCCAGCTCAGGAAAAGGCATAAACTCACCCTCAGTCTCCAAAAGGGAGATAGAATTTTGCAGCAAAGAGAATTCAAACAGGTCTTCTCTTCTTTTCAGTGCTGTTTACTAACGGATCACAACATAAACAGTGTACTGTAGAAGAAGAACAAATAAATAAACCAGGTACCTTCCATCATTGCTGGATTTGCTGACTGTTACGTGTAGATGATAAACATTACTGCTAGTTTTCCAGTATACTGGTGTGCTTAGCTTAAGATGGGAATTTTCCCCAAACTCCCAGTGAAAAAATGCATTAATCCAAATGAGAACAGTTTATTTTACAGGGTTAGTATTGCATTATTCTGTGAGCTGCAGATGGTGGGAATACTTGTATAATAAGGTATACTCAGACAGACGATGTAATGAAGGTATTCATTGCTTGTCCTAGAGTCATTTTATGTTATAATTTAGATGTTGATAGATTTATCTTCGTAGCTCTTTTTGCACTGCATATCACTGTCTTGTCCCTATTTTACAGAAAAGGAATTGAGTCAAAGACAACAATAAACATCATTAAGCATTATCATGTCAATTCATTACGCACACTAATTCTAGATTACATGCTACAGTAATGGTTTGAATCACTTGGCTAAACCAACACAGGAAATATATAAGAGAAACAGGATGATGTTCCAGCATTTTTAATTTAATGTTGTTATGTATTATGGTTTTTTTAACCACAATGTCTGCCTCTGCTAATGAAAAAAATTAGATATATAATCCCCCAATATATCACCATGTCACCAACCTTGATTAACTTTAAATAATGAGAATGACAGTGAGAATAGTATCACATTAAAATACCATCAGAAAAAACTTAGGTGAATTTGATTTTCTCATATGCATGCACGAGCAGGAGAATTTTATGATTCCAGCAGCATATCTGAAAGCAGGAAGCCTTTTGCAATCAGAGAAAAGTTATATTAAAACAATCAAAGAAAAGGAAAAAAAAAAAACCAGCTCAACCCAAAATTCATCCTAATCATCAAAATATATTTCGTCATCAAACTTCGATCTAGCCTGGACACTTTTCAACCTCAAGGAATATTTTTTCTGACCTTTCTGGCCTTTTGATTTAATAATTCAACAGTACAATTGAATTCTAATACTCAGGTATGTCCACCGAGACGGCAGGTGCTGAGCTGGTATTGCTCAGGCTGAGCAAGATTCCATTTTTCTAGGAAGAAAAAGCTGATATTTCTTCCTAGTTATGTTTACACTGTGTTGCAATTAAATAAATATGGCAAATATACACACCTAGTTTTGTGGGTTTTAGGGATTATTTCTTCCTAAAGAAAAAGCTGACTCCTGACCTCTTTGTGAGAGATAAGATACAATGTACTGTTAACACAGAGTTTTTATTTCTGCTCAGCTATAAAGATAGTTTATAAATGCTATCTCTGCCATAAGATTAGCAAAGATAATAGACCTGATTTGTACACAGCATATGGGCCTTTGTTTCCAGTTTATTTCCTATATTATTTCTTGGATTTGCCTAAGGCCTATGTTCTATTTGTATAGGATTTAATCCAAAAATGAATCCTAAAAACATCTCTTTGAAATGTGCATTGCCTTTTTTATTAACAAAATGTAATTCAGACATCTGCTAAAGTGTTGCGCAATATAACCATATGAAAGACAAAATTAACTCAGCTCTAGCCAATTATTGTGTTAATTCTATGTTGAGAAAGTTTAGCATCTGCATTAATGAAAATACACAGTTTAAAAACAGCTTCTGAAATTTAATCATTTATCTAGAGCAAAATTCTGCTACTATATAAGCATTAAGTATGAGGTTTGGATCATGCTGGGTGTTTTAAACTGTATTTTTTAAGACAAAAGAATAAAGTTTTGATTAGCGTAGTTCAAAGAAAGCAACGATATAGTTTAGTGGGTATATTTCCAGCCTAATGTCCATGAGGCTGGCCAGCATCCAAACCTTTGATTCCAAACCTTTACCAAGCTGTTTCTAGCCCAGGAAAAACCAAAACTTTCTCAGGAAGGAGCCTGTGTTTTTGGTAGTTAGGGTATAATCTCCTATGAGACTGCTGGACTTTAAAGAATAGAATTAGACCTTAGTTTCTGTATCAAAGAAGTTTGGCATATGGATCAACATTTTCAAATGGATGAATTTCTGTGTTGGGTTTAATCTAAGTCCTAACATGACCAACATAAACTCAGTAATAGTTCTCTTCTTGCTGTTTCGTTACTGCTTATTACTGCACCTACAAAAACAGTCTCAGATCCTGCAATCATGGCCCACACGGTTGTCTGATTTTGAGTCTCTAATGGAAAGTAAAACTCAATGATGCTAACAGATGATGAGTCTACTTGAATCCTCTCTCAGACTAAAAGAAAATGAGTTAGATTAAACTATTTTCAAGATAATTCTTTATTAAAGTAGCGTTGGCTTTGAAACAGACAAAATAAATTCATAGAATCTAGCAGAGAGTTCAGTTCCAGAATTTTGTTTTCTTTATGAAACCTTAGTTTTACTTAAGTCCATTAGCACTTAACATAAAATTTCTTTGTGAGAAGTTCTCATTGATTTCCACGGGATGAGAATCTCAGCCCAACCTTTTACAGTGTCATAATTTACCAGATAAATGAAATTTACATAATTTTCCTTTTTTTTTTTTTCCACTTTAAAATAAGCTAACTGCCTGCTTGCACACTTCCTTTTGGAACTGCTCCAGAAAGTGAAGCGAGAATGCAGACTGTGATTTATAGTTCTTACCAAAAATAAGACAAAACATGTCCAAAACTGTGCTTTTCCCCTCTTCTGATCAGGAGAGCTTGAATGACAACCCCATCTACCAGGACTGCAGAAATATTAAAAAGTCCTTGCCTCTTATAAATAGAGGGTCTGTTTTTATACTCTGCCCAGGGGAAAATTTGCCCTTTTGTTTTTATGAGCCAGGTGACTAAATGAAATGAAATCTAGAGCTGGGTTCTGAAGGAAAAAAATTCTCAGAATCTTTGAAATTTTAATTGTAGCTACTTCTATAAAACACTGAGTGAAAAACAGAATGTCATTTTCCGTGCCCATTTCTAGTGAGTGCTATAAAGAAGCTGTATTCCATTAACTCATTAGAAGATTTAAAAAGAGACAGCTGAAGGAGCACAGGGTGCTCACATCCCATCTGGTCACTGTCTCCAGAGACAGTAGTGCCACTCTGGTACACATTTCTTGCAGGTAGCTCACAGAAAGTGGCTACAAAGTTTTGCTAAATGTGTAGTCGTAAATATTGTCTGATTCAATGAGGTTCCAGTCCCTTCAGATGTTAAGTGGTAGTGTTTGGGTTGAGTTCTCAACATTCAGGTAAGACCTCAAACTAGTCCGAGATATTTACAGTCATTTTAAAAGCCATGACCCTCAGGTATCCATGAAAGGACATTAACGTAGAAAAAAGTTAATGAAGATTCCTCTTGTCATCATATGCATGCTGTAGGAGCTGTAAGTCATATTAAAATAAGACTGGAAGCTGGAAGGGACCCACAAGGATCATCAAGTCCAACTCTTAAATAAATGGCCCATACAGGGATTAAACTCACAGCGTGGGTGCTTTTAGCACCATGCTCTAACCAACTGAGCTAATCTCACAGTCATTCTTATGTGGATTCCGTTACACATATCTTGAAACTACAAAGTGGCAAAGAAGAATTTGAGAGTAGTAGAACAATCAGTTTAATTTCAATTAATTTGAATAGTTCAGCAAGCCAATCAGACATACAAGCACTTGGGGAAAACCTGATGATGAATATTGGCCAACTTTGACATCAAGGACAAACAGTAACAAGGCAGTCTTGTTTCTGTGATATGAAGCAGTATAGTTTGTTTTCTGAGGTCTTGTCTCACGTGGCATTTTCATGAATAAGGGACATATAATAGAACCATTCTACGTGAGATGCAAAACTAGTTCCACGCTCGGAGTCATTAACAACTGAATGACAGGATGCCATTCAGAGGGACCTAGACAGGCTCAAGAAGTTAATGCCTAGGAATCTCACGTAGTTTACCCAGACCAAGTGCAAGGTGCTGCACCTGGATTGGGGCAACCCCCAGTACCAATACAATCTGGGGGGTGATGAGATTACAAGCAGCCCTGCCAAGAAGGATTTGGGTGTGCTGGTGAATGAGAAGCTGGATATGATCCAGCAATGTGTGCTCGCAGCCCAGAAAGCCAATTGTACCCTGGGCTGCATCCAAAGCAGCACAGCCAGCAGGGTAAGGGAGGGGATTCTGCCCCTCTGCTCTGCCCACATGAGACTTCACCTCAAATACTGCATCCTCAACATAGGAAAGATATTGACCTGTTGGACCAAGACCAGAGAAGGGTCATCAACTTGATCAGAGGGAGGAAGCACTCCTCCTATGATGAAAGGTTGAGAGAATTGGGATTGTTCAACCTGGAAAAGAGAAGACTTCAGGGTGACCTAACTGCAACCTTCCAGCAGCTGAAGGAAACTTGCAGAAAAGATGGGGCAAGACTATTTACAAGAGCATGTATTGATAGGACAAGGGGAAATTTGTGCAAGTTGAAGGAGAGTAGGGCTAGATTAGATTTTAGGAAAACACTTTTTACGGTGAGGGTGGTGAGGCACTGGAACAGGTTGTCAAGAGAAGTGGTGGATGCCCCATCCCTGGAGGTGTTCAAGTCCAGGCTGGATGGGGCTCTGAGCAACCTGGGAGAGTGGAAGGTGTTCCTGCCCACAGCAGGGGAGTTGGAACTGGATTGTCTTT
This sequence comes from Oreocharis arfaki, assembly GCA_013398015.1. Taxonomy (NCBI): domain Eukaryota; kingdom Metazoa; phylum Chordata; class Aves; order Passeriformes; family Paramythiidae; genus Oreocharis; species Oreocharis arfaki. The sequence continues at coordinate 1,042,615 of VZRR01013082.1, forward strand.
AAGGCCCCTCCAATGCAAACCATTCTATGGTTCTACGATTCTGTGAACTTAGCACAAAGACGAGTGAAGTGTCAGAGTGGAATATATCCATATTCATTTTCAGGACACATAGACAAGAATATAGTTTAGAAGATTAAGAACATGTGAGCTCAGAAACCTCTTAAATATCACAGAACTTTTTTGACCTGAGCATCAAACTGAGTTTTTTAAAATAAACAGATAAAATTAACATTAATAAATAGCCAAGCCATGCAATATTAACTTATGAGTCCTACAGAGATTCAGAAATTAAATTTCTGAAAGGTGGTAGAAAATCTAATAATTTTGAAAGACACTTCACAGAAATAAATACAAATAATGTAAAAAGTGCTTCTAGGGACATACACAGCTAAGGACAAACATGTCTGACTTCCATGCTAGAAAACAAAGTATAAAAATAAATAGAATTAATAGAGAATATAATGTACATGGGAAGGTCAGTATAAATAAATGAAATTTCGTGTCTCACAGAGTCACCAGAAGTCTTTCAAGGACCACTTAACACATAGATAAAACATGAGGAGAGAATGCTATCACAGGCTGAACAGGAATCAATTTTTCGATGCTGTGTTGTGAAAAGGATGATGCCAAACTTGAGTAACAGCTGTAAAAGCAACATAACTCTGATTTCCTTAGCACTGGCTGCATCTCAGTATTATACATAGTTTTGTTGTAATGCACTCCAAAGGGAAAAAAAAAAATCAAACAAGCTGCTTGGACAGATTCATCAGGAAAGAAAAGATCTCAGAGGCATGAAGAGCAATGATTGAAAAATCTGACCTTGCTTAGTCAAGACATGACAGAGGTTAGAAAAACTAATAGATCTTACCATCAAAGAGGTCATGTAGAAACAAATAATAAATGTTATTTCATTGTCCATGTCCAGGGCTAGTAGGATAATTAATAATGTATTTAAGTATCAGCAAGGGCTGGAAAAGGTGTTGGGGTAACACCTAACTATGCCCCAGGACATGTTATTTATCACAAATTATAAAGAACTGCATGGATACCTATCTGGAATGTCATCACATCGAAGAGAGGGAAGGATTACAGGGCTTAGAATATACTTCCCAGACTGATTTTCTATGACTCAGTAATTATATCCACACATTCCAAGTTCAGTTTCAGGAAATTTAGTCTAAGCACTTAACCTCAGTAATTTTACAACATTTTGGTTATGATTTTAAATCTTATATTTTGAAAAAATATGTCTGTTTTCTCACCAAAAAGTGCAGGTCCAGTGCTTGTTGAGAGCTGCTACAGTATTCTCCAAAGATTAGTTTGGACAACCTTCATCCCAAGCCATTATAATTTCAAAGTGTTGATTAATACCATGCCTGGTCTCAGTTCAGATCTGGTAATGAATGACAGGCACTTTTTCCAGCTATAACCTTGAATTAAGTATGTTTTTCAAATTGCAGGTTGTTTTCAAATTTAAGGCTTTTTATGTGGAGATGTTTTACATTGGAATGCATACATTTAGTAAGCAAATGGGGAAGAGAGCTTTACTTTGCTATGAAAAGAATTCAAGACATGTGAGTAGGCAATTGTACAATAGAAGACTTTTCATTTCCAAAGAAGCTAAAAAAACCCCCAAGCTTCACTGCAATTAAATAGAAAAAATGACAAAAATATCTCTAGATACTTACAGGTGAAAAAGCTCTAGGGAAAGAAAATTACTCTGGAAGGAAAGACTTGTGGAATCCCAAAATATTATGGGCTTGAAGAGTTTATGGAAGATTCACACTAATAAAATCAAAACAAACAAGCAAAGTTCAGTGTGACTTAGAACATAATATTTTCCAGGAAGAAGCCCTCAAAAAGTAATTATGCTCTAAAATAGAGACCTGTCTTGAATGAGAGAATCTTGACCTGAATACCAGCAATAGACCTAAAAATCTGATGTTAGCCTAATTCGATATAGTAGTGCTCATTTGTTACCTGTCCTTTACAAGGATCTGTAACATTGTTGTATATTTAAAGGTTTAAGTAGTCCTTATTTGCATTTTACCATAATTTGGTTCAGATTATGTGGACATTAAAATAGAGTTAACAGAAAGCTGTTTTAAATCAACAGATGTAGTGATCCTTGAAATTGAATTTTTATCAAGTTCATAGCTTCCCTAAATATTGATGCAAGAAATGCTAAAGGTAAAAAATCTATTCTTTAAGCTTCATGGATAAGAGGTTATATCAGGAGATTAAAAAAGAAAAAAATATTTTTCAGTAGTAACAGTGTGTCACTGTAGTGAGCAGGACAACTAAAACCTGAAGGTCCCAAAGGAATTGCTCAAGAGTGCTGCAGCCAAGGTGTTTTCTGTTCCTACTGCCTGATCACTTGAATCTTAGTCTATTAAACAAGCATGAATAATAGTTTTGAAGGTACTGTCAAGGAGAGATGCTCACTTTACTGAACAGGCAAGAGAAAAAGAGGAACATCCACCCAGTATGTTTCTGCAGGATAAGATAGAACAGTGAGTTTGCAAAATAAAAAATCCTCTGCGCAACTAAGGAATGCTTTACCCAAGAGAATGGTCACAGCCAGAGCAGTAGCTGCATAGAGAGAAAAATCTGGTTGCTTTTCATGACAGCTAAACAAGACATAATATGTCTGTTGAGAACATAGTCGTCGAATATAGGCCTGTGAGGGACAATAAAGAGCTAGAATATACAAAAGCTTTTGTAGTCCAGAAATACATCATGAGGAATGGGGAGAGTTATTAAGACAATACAATTGGAAGAATTGGCTGGGGAAAAGTTGCCTTCGAGTAAGAAGTGTGGGAGGACTCTCAGTAGTGGGAGTTACTCCTTATTTGCAAGCACGTTGACTGAAATTATGACCTCTTCTATAATAAATGGAATGAGTGAATGAATGAATGAGTTTAGCTGAATGGCTAAAACCAGAGAAGTTGTGGATGACAGCACAGATACAGCTGCTACTGCCAGCAAGCCAAGAATAGCTAGGGACTACAATCTACTCACTGACACAAATACTGGAAAGTCAGAGTAGTTATGGTGTGGATATCAAAGACCATAGTGCAGCCTTGAGGAGGGAGGTGGTGCACCAGCACACACCACAAGAAAATTTTAAGTGTCAGAAAAGAAAGTCTAGGTAGACTTTGTCTTAATGTGCCTTTGCAGGCATAAAACAGAAATGGCTCATGGAAAATTGTTTCTATACAGAGAGGTACTGCAAAGATGACAGGCTTTGTCAGAGACTGACCTGTAGATTCTCAGACGCACAGAATTGTTTTACAGCTACCACATTATGATACTCATTCAAAAAGTTATTCTTCATGCTAGCAGGCATGGTGAAGTAAGCACTGCTGCCGCTTTTGTAACCAGACTCCAAATCTGAAAAGAATATTTGCTTCAAGGAAAGTCTCACTAAGCTACTCTGTCAGATGGTCCAGCAGGCATTTTGGTGGTCTCCATTATCATTATGAATGCCCTTGTGGGATCAGGCTAGATGAAGAAAAATACCGTCTCTAATTCTGGCAAGAAATTTCGCTACCTAATATCTTATAGCAAGGTCTTTGCCCTTTCAGATAACAATGGAAAAAATAATTTTTATGGCGTATTAAAGAATTATAAAATGATGACATTTGTCTCCTATTTTATCCAGAAATAAAATATTTAATGGACATTTTCATTAAAAGTGCTTAAGGCTAAACTGAAATATATGTAACCAAAAAGATTGCAATAGCAGCATAGTATTACCTCATTTGCTCCTGGCTACTACAAGGTACTTCAGGAATCTATGTGGTTCATGAGTTTATACACCCACACAGAGAGATAAAACATAAATCTTAAGATCTCAATGGACACTTCTTGTGAAGCAGCACTAGATTAAATGACGAACTCCATATATTCAGGTGTTACGTGGTAGTTTAAAATGCACATTACATTTGACATAATAATATATGACCAAAGGCCAAAGGGCCTGGAAAATGTCCTACAGCCGGAATTGTTTCGAGAATTCTTTTGAAGTGGAGGTCTTAGTGCTACCCTTAATCCTTTAAAACTACTTTAAGATGCAAAGTTCTTGGGAGAGAAGTCTTTGAGGAAATGAAGAGGTTAATGAATCTACTTACAATGACAGGAAGTGACACAGACTGCACCACGAGCAATGCACAATAATAATTTGAAAGTCTATTACAGATGTAAAGAGGTTATAAACATAGTTTGTAGGAAAGAGGTGGCAAAGCCCTCTTCTGTCAGATACTCACCAACAATGAAAGAAAGCTCTTTCAAGAGCATGATTCTGCTCTGGGAGGTGTCTCTTTCTATGAGGGCACATTTTTCATAATCAATAGAAAAGCGTTTCTAATGAAATTTCAGGTTATGATGAAGATCCTATCAGACAAAGTTGCAGCCAAGAATACAAAGTCAGGGCATTTAAACATTATAAGTAAGGACTGAGGCAAAATTAAGCAGTCCTTGAGACACAGTAAGAATATTTCGAAAATGCATTTTCCATATGACTTGGCAATGGCTGAGAAGAATGGCAGCTTTTCATCTATTTTCTATTTTCAACACAAATAATCTGGTGGTAACTTTGGACTGATTCACCCATATCCACTAAACTTTCATTGAGTTTGATAAGTTTATATTATCAGCCTGTGCTCAAAATGTTCAAATCTGAATTCACTGTAGACAGTTTTAGAGATCAAGACACTGTCTCCTTGTCTGTCCAGTGCCAAAATTATATTTCAGAAACCAGCTAGAGAGATGCCATGATTATTTCGGTAGCAGTCATTTACAGAAGCAGCTACAAAGAATACATAGAACCCGGTTGTTAGAAGAACATCTGATGCATTCATAGCTAATCCCTTGGGCCACCAGACCAAATGCCTTTCTAGTCCCCAGGAAAAGGCACAGTGGATTGGGCAAATATATGAAAGGCAAAAATCAGTGACTAAGAAAATCCTCTGGACTGTGAAACCAGCTGAGAAGCGTGAATATTGGAGGCATGACATGGGGACCCTACTCTTGTTACTAATTGTCTTTTTAGAAATTTATTGCAAAGATAATTTTGGTCAAAATAAATATGATATTCACCTTACTTAACTGTAGGAACCAATAAAGCTGTGAAAGTAGGACACCAAAGAAAGGTCAGAATCAAAAGATGTTGCTGTCTGATAGATTTTTTTTTTCTAAATCTTTCTTAGATTTTTCTGTGAATTGATGTAAATTAAAAGTTTCAGCATTCCATTTCATTTAAGCTGCATCAAAGTGCTGAAATTTGTATATGTCCTTTGAGACCAGAATTTACTTTTTCTCCACATTTCTAGGCTTTTCTTCAGTGAAATTCAGGATTGTATTCTCTTCTGAAAATTGTTTGGGTTTATAATTCTTTTGATTTTGTCACCAATGGCATAACCGGCTATGCTGATGTTTTGCTGTCTTTTAAAATTAGAACCAAACAAAAGTATATAATTAATATAATTATTTTCTTTTCAAAGTTAAAATTGTGCAAAAAGGTTTGAAAATCTGTCTATTTCCAAATATTCCACAGCAAAAGAAAAAGAAGTTCAGACAAAATGTATATTTTTAAAATTTTTATTATTTTTATACTAAAGTTTGATATTTGATATGATGTCTTGATTCACAGCTTTTTTAATTTATAGACTTGGTAATGTTTCACTGAATCAGCCCATTCCATCCCAGATCGAGGTGATCTAAGCCTCCTAATGTGCTACGGCAAATATAAACTGCAATTTAATTCCTTAGAAATTCTAAAAATTTAATGTAACTATTTGTTTGTACTTCTTTAGAAATGTTGCTATTATTTTGAAGTTTAACTGAATTAGAAAAAAAAAGTAAGCATATTCTGAAGTGCAGAATATGGGCTTGCATTCAATGCTCTTTTACACAATACAGTATAATAAACATACTTAGAACGAAGCCTCAAATCAAACCTCTGTTGAGAGGCCCCTCAACACACAGGTTAATTAAAATCTACATTTAAATCTTAACCATTTGGGGCACATCTGTTTAGCTTAACTTATACCAAATTATAGGCAATAAAATTTCTTTGCAAAGACATCTTTTTAAATGCAAAGAAGCTTTCATAAATGCCATCCATTCACTAATGTTTTAACAGAAGAACAAAGTGAGGCACTGGGTGAATTACATCCTCTTATGCTGCTTTTATTCTTCTTATCCTTTCTGGTTTTAAAATTTTCAGACTCTGTCCCTAAGTGAGGCTTATGCAATCACCCTGATTTTTCTAATATGTGGCACTGCTGTAAACACAGCTCTAAATGTAATTTGTTTGATTTTCTTGCTCTTTTATCTTAGCAATACCCTGCTGTTCTCTACTCGGCTGGTCTAGTGTAATTCCTTAGATGATTTTCTTGCAGCATCACTTAACCATTTCTGATTGCTCTATGTAGAACACAAACATTTTATGTCCAGTGTCTGCCTGTCAGATTGTCAGTCACACCTGTTTGTGCTGTTTTGTTGTTTTGTTTTATTTTGTTTGTCTGCTTTTAATGTTTTTGGTTGTTTTTAAGGAAGTAGTTAAGTAAGAGGTATCACAATCAGCCGGATGCTTTAAAATGTGTGGAAATTGGTGGTGAGGCAGATTACAAAGACTCTGTAAATGCCCGTTCTCAGGGAAAGCTGGGTAGAGCTCAACCAGTTGGTCAGTCCACAGCCCCGCACTGGCTTATCACTACGTCACTTCATCACTATTTTCTCTCAGTCACTGATGGCAGCTTTCGCCTATTAACCATCTAGATTCATATTTAAATGGTGGTAGATAACATGGAAAGAGCTAGAAGAGCTGCTTAGGCACAACAGAGATATTATATTAGAGGTGGCACTGAACTAAATGTACGGACAAAGTGGAAGTGGACATGGAAAAAGAGGGGAGAGAAGAGTGGAGAAGGGACATAGTAAATAAATTCATAGCACGATGGTTTCATCACTTGTTCATGCAAGGATTTCATCGTGGAGAGAGAACCCTGTCTGGGAACTTGTGCTTTTCAGCAAGTTGCGATACATTTTGGAGAAGAATTCTGTTACAAGTCCACTTAAACATTCTACAGAATTAGAATTAATTACCAGAAGTGACAAAGCAAAGAGGAAAAAAAATAAACAGGGGTAGGAAGAGAAACAGATACAGACTTGTAATACTTCTCTATACTTGGAGTATTACGTCTTCTACTTATAAGCTGTGTAAACACAAAGCATAGGGGAAATTATGGAAGTATCGAAAGGAAAGGTTTGTTAATAAGCAGACTTTTTCTTTAGGAAAAACAAAACAGCTAAAATAGCTAACATTTAGTCTCAGAAACATGGTTGAGGAATACTTAAGACTAAGCAAATCTTAAGAAAATAAACCATAAAAAATCTTTGCCAGATAAATTGACAAAGTTATCTAATGCTGTTTACATCCATATTTGGATGGATGGGAAGGGCACAGAAGTGTGACTGGAATACATTTTTCCACTAGCTAAAAACAGAATTCTGCCAGCTTAAATGAACTATTTTTGTATCATATCTGGGATGGAAAAACAAGTGACATTCAAGAACAAAAGAGAAAAGACATACATAGGACATCCTGCTGAGCAATAAACAGAAACGAAGAAGCATATTCAGGAGGGGTTTTTTTGCTATATTAAAAGCATGTTTTGAAAACAATTTCAAATTGTTTCATTAGATCATTTGATGAATGTAAGCAACACCAGTAGGTTTTTCAATCAATTTATATTGGCTTTTTTTTCTTTAGCATTTTTTTTCAAAATTCAATATACGGATATTTACAGCTGAAGTACAGATATGCCTTCAGTTATATTAGCTCTAACAAAACAGTTATTATAGAGGTTTATTCATTTGACCACTATCTATTCAGTGATGCTTTATTTAACAGCTGAAAGTCTGAGAATGTGTAGCAATAATGAAATCATAATGTTTTCTTTTGAGTCTGGGTTTTCCTCCTTTAAGAGAGGAAGTTTTTCAATATTTTGTGAAGGCAAGTTGATTTAACCATCTGATAACCTCTAATTAAATTAAAACAAAATTTATCATCCTATTACAAATCTACAAATGCATCAAGCAGACATATTTTTCTGTAATACAGACAAGATATAATTAGATGTTCACCAAAGAAGAAAGAGGTAACTGAAAGATTGCCTTTCAGAAAACAAGAAAATAAGAAATCGGGACATTTTTGGAAGCCTACTAAGGATTCTATTTAAGTAATAAAAATATGGAAGGTTGCCTATACAATAGACTAAAACATCTCATTTGAATATGATATTCCTTTAATATCTTTCTAGTAATGCATTTAACTTTAAACCAGATTTCTGATCCTTATCTCTTTAGATGAGCAAGCAACCAGCACCTAGCATACAACTACATAAATGTATGCTTCTTAGAGAAGTATTGAATGATCTGATTAAGAAACAATTCCCTATATTTCTAACTTAGAGAGCAACATCTCAATATGAGACTTAATTAATCAATTACTTTAAATGTTGGTAAGGTTAAAGACTCAGAATCTGTTCAGAAAAGAAAAATAAGCCAGAATGTGAGAACAAGACTTTAGGAAAGTCTTATAACAGATGTAAGCTCATTAGAGAAGCCAAGCATCACACCAAGAAGGATAGTGTCTTCTAAAGTGAAATTGACAGCTTGTGAAGACTTCTCAGAAACAGATTTTCACTATCTAAGTTAAGGTTGCAGAATCACTGCAGAAACTATTACTTACTTTGCATGGGTTCCCACAGTACATCGTCTTTCAGAGGGCTTAGTTTAGACTAAATCATAAACCTTAAATTGTAGAGCTGTAGTAGTAGAAAACAAACAAAAAAACCCATCTGTTTTTAAACAACTTTTGTGGTTTTAAACACTTTAAGCAACTTTGTAGGTACTTCTGTAGCTAAGATAATGCTTTCTAATCTTTAGTAGATTCTTTCTTACAATTGTACAGGTACTAGACTCTAAACTAGGGTACAGAGGATGTACAGGGAGTCTATTACAGCATTTTTAACACGTGCACTGTGTGTCCCAGCCTGTAGCTCAGTATTACAGTATTTTCATTGCTAGAAATAGGCCACGGGATTTGTACTGAGTTTATGGCGCCTCATGACTATGGCTTGTCAAGCTTTGTATGACTTTTTCTTGATCTGCCTGAAACTTTGCTTTGACCTAGTTTAGCTGTAACAGTGTTTTCCTCTCATAACTGGATAACCATATGTAATGGGTTTTAATATTGTCTGTCTTCTTTTGATATAACCATTTTAATATATGGTTGTAAAAAGCAGTTGTTCTCTATAAAATGAGATGTTTGTGAGTCTAATGTAATGAAGACGTGAGGGTTACAGGGCTGGTGTGTTGGCGGAGTCCTTGAGAAGAGGAAGCAAAGGAAGCAGTATAGAGGAATAGTGGTGTGGGCTAAGAGCTGAGTCACAGCCTGATGATTGGAGATCCTATGGCTATGAACAACTCATCAGCAGCTAGTTAAAGAAATGCAGACCTGAACAAAATTGGGGTTTGGGAGTATGACAAGTGCATCACATATAGTAAATTTGAATGTACTGTGGACTTGCACAGCAATAAAAAAGGAACAATGTGTAAAAGACCATTAAGAAAGAAATAAGTATTACCCCAGCAGATCCTAAAGTGAAGAAGGAAACAAGAATTTCATCGTAGTCTTCCCTATGAAATAGTTTGGGTGCTGGTGATTTACCACATGGTACCATAACAGCTGGAAGGATCCCCGAGGATAGTGAAAGGTACAGCAAAACCTTTAGCAGCTAGGAAATGTGTGATACACCCCTAACTGTAGAAGTTATTGAGGATTGTTTCACTTTTTTTTGAATTTGTTTTGGTTTGGGGTTTTTTTTAAGTAATGGTAGTATCCTTTCTTTATGCTCTTTATTTTCTTAATTTTCTGTTATTGTTGGCTAGCTCTCTGATTAAACTTTTCAGTGATATTAATAATGAACTCCAGGCTTTACGTACAATCATTGATTCCCTTTTTACTTATAATGTTTTTAAGCAGAAGTGTGGATTTTTCTACGATGTAATTCTGTTGTACTTTTTATATTGTTATTGAATTCCAATAGAGTCCATATATTAAGTTAAGGAAAAGTCTCAAAATGGTAAAGCAGTTTCTTATCTTCTACTAAAATGCCTCTAGGTAAATCTACTGTTTTTCAGGAGAGCTGCATGTTGTGAAATAATAAAAATGCCCAACTTTTACCCAGTGCTTATCTCCAGGTTTGCAAAGGATGTATCATTTTCCCATTATAAACAACAATCAACAAGTATGCAGACTCAGGATCATTAGCATTTTGGTGTCAGAATTTGTATTTTCTATGCACTAGATGACACTGAAGCTTAGAAATTTATATGTGGATCTACAGAAGAAATCATAACTGACCTAGATGGCCTCCTGCATAAATTATTCTAATCTGACAGTGGTTTAATAAGGTTTTTTGGCTAAAAAGATATACTTCAGGATTCATTCCAAAACATGAAACTGTTAGAATATTTCCCTGTGAAGACTGTAATAGGATCCACAGATTATTCCAGTCCTTTTAAATTGCCATGCAATTTACATTTTGTTAATCTTTTTTACAGAGATGCATCCAAGTACCCTTTAAGGATGTGGATAGCCATTTAAAAATATTAATATAAATTCTTATATAATATGCATTGACTTTGAATTTGCCATAACTCGCAAAAGCTTTTGCTTTTGTCAGTTTAATTTATGGTTCTAATATTTTTCAAGAATGTAGTGCATGTAGCTGGGGAAAAGAAACTGGAAAATATGGAGCTAACACTCACAGAGCCAATCCCAGTCCCCTCTGTGCTGTTCATATTGTTCAACAGGCTCATAAACATGCTAGAGGTCACTCTACAGGGATCCATTTGCTGGTGCACGTGTGCTGGATTGAATGTTGCAGAAGCACATGGAAGGCAGTGTGATGCTGAGGAGAGGTGACAGGCGTGGTGATTGCCCAGCACACCGATGTCATCGTCCCCTTCGCAGCACCTGCTGAGGGCTCTGTGTCAGCCGTGCAGGGGACACTGCGTGGCAAACTGCTTGTGGGTCGTGGGCCACCATCAGTGGGCTGAGAGGACCTGTCCTAATTCGCCTCTTCCCTCTTGCCCAGCTGCCCTGAGAAAACCTGCACATGGGAAAATATGGCATGTACTTCACATGGTTGGCTCCAGCCAGGGTTGTCAAGCCCAAAAAACAAAAGGAAAACCTGGAAGCAAATCCAACAGGGCATTACCAAAGAACTGTCAGGCCTGGAAGCAGTTAAAACACCTGAATATTTAGCATAGCCACCAGATCTTTCTGAAGGATAGCCTCTGAAACAAAATTTTTGAATAATTATGAGAAATATCTGGATCATAAAGTTTTGAAGGTCATAGTGTTCATTAGAAAATACAACTGTATTTTACGGAGAGCAGTAAATTCTAACTTGAGGAAATTCATGTTATTTCAGGCATATAATACTCTGGACTAAACTAATGGCGTTAGTGTTTTACTCATAATGTTGTTATTTGGTGTTGTTTTTTCACTTATCCTTCATCAGCTGTCTAAATCTAAATTTAAATGAGTACAAGTCACATTTTAGAATTAATTCAGAGAAAGCATTCATCTGACAGTGAATTTCTTTACTACTTCAAATTAACATCAGTCTTTCAAACACTGATAATTTTTTTCTCCTGATCAAACTGTTTGCTGGGTTATTGGGACTGGCAGAAATATTTCTCTAAACAATTTATTTTCTATAGCAAGGTGGAGGAATGTCTACTGTGATATTTTGTTTTAACTGACAAGCATGCAGCTTTCCAAATTCACTGCAACTTCGCAGGCACTAGTGCCTTTTGGGGAAGAAAATGGAAAAAGAAAATTCAAATTAAAAAAAAATAGTTGGAAAATGGATGAAAAAAAGAATTTTTCTCAAACCAGGAAAAAATTTAATAATGGTGTACTAATTTAGTCGCTTAAAATAAGCAAAAACCCTAATAGAATCCCACGAATTTTTTCATCTTTATATTTACCACAATTATGTATACATATCCTGGGTCTGAACAGAACTCTTATAAAATTTTGGCCCATATTTATTTAAAAGATTTTTTTTATTGGCAGAATTTCTATCTTTCAAATCCACCTCTCTGTCTCAACTCCTGCTCCAGATACTAAAACAGCTTTGAAGTTAAAGTAGCCTGTTACTGGAACTTCATGAACTAGAAGGAACTTCACTACCTATATCAGTTCATTTGCTATTGCTCCAAAATGAAACACTGGAAGAATATTGTACAGCAAATTTCTAAGTTTTCTTGTAATAGCATACTGGCTGTGTGGCTCATCTCAGAAAGGTCTTTTTCAAACAGTCAGATTAATGACTTGAGCAGGGTGAATGGCAATGAACACTGTCTATTTGGGCTGCTACACACAAATGAGTTTGCTCATATATAACAGAAGAGCTCATTTTGGGCACTTCCCAAAAATCCTGTATAAAAAATCAGGCTCTTCATGAAGCAGAAGGTGAGGAGAGAGTTAAAAGACAGTTCCTATGACAAGGAAAAACTGTCAAACACAGGGAAAGAAATATAGACCACAGAGAACAAAAATACATAGGATGTCAGCTGTAGTGCTAATGATGTAGAAACATCTGAATTTTTCCCTTCTCGTGCTGGGTTTGAATTTCATACAGCCTTATCCCACATTGTCCTCTGTCTACACATTCTTTAGTGACCACACAGAACAGTCTTGCTATAAACCGATTCCTCAAGTGTGCTTTGTGCATTCCAAAGTGTATTCCAAAAGGCGCACATTATCCACTTCCAGGAGCTGTTATAACCTTCTCTGTAATTTTCAAATTTTAGTGCATAGACTGTCAAAGCACATACGTTATTGAAAACATATTCATTACCAATACTGACATTACAGTTCTTCAAAAACATTCATGCTGTACTACATCTTTACTGTCTTGAATAAGCTCAGGTGGAACTGAATTGATGCACAAATCCAGAGCAAAAGATCTGTAATGGACTCAACATAGATCAATCCATATTTATACTGCAGATATGCATACCATATGTCTATATATTCGTATATTTGAGTATTTGAAAATACATAAACATAAAAACCCCTATAAATACAGTGTTATTGTGCATACGTTTATGTGTGTGTGTCCTACGTGTGTGTAAAATGGTGGGAAACCAATAGTGCAGTGGACAGATAGAGAGTAAATTACTACTAGAGCAGCACAAAAATGCAGGCAATGAGAAAAGAGCTTTGTTTTTCTTGTTTTAATCTTAAATGCAAACACTTAGATAACCATATGAGGCATCAAGCAGCAATTTGTCCTCTAAGCCAATCATGCTAGAGAAGGTTGATGTGACATAGAAGAAATGAGGCAAAAGCAACAGAAATTGTGAGATTGGTGCCATTGGATTTTTCATAGTCTGGATATAAACTGTATTGATATCATGCTAGAAGATCATTACTTTATGACAAATGATTCACTGAATTGGCAGCATTTCTGAAGTTTAGCTTTGCTGGGTAATCACCACAGTTTGCAGATATAATGGTTTTGTAGAAACCTTTTCTTTGTGTTGTGACAAATAAGCAGTAGTACAAACTGCTTAGTTTTAGTTATTAAGAAAACAATTAATTTGACAAGAAATAATGGGGAAAAGTAATAGACATCTAAACTAGTATCTGGTCTGGTGGCTAACACAATGATCACATCTGCTGTGATCATTGGAATTGACTGGAATTTTGCCTGGAAGGACCTTACTAATATTTGCATTGATAAAAGCAGAGTCGTTGAAAATGTGACCTTCCAAACCTGCCTTGTTGTACTCCTTGAACACTGTAGTGTAACTGGCACTCCAGAACTTACAGAAAAGAGCAATTAAAGACCGACAAAACAAAGCAAGATCCTTCCTTGCTTTTATGGGCATGGGTTTTGCCTTTTGACACAAGCCCTCCGAGAGCATGAACCTCAGTGAAGATACCTTAGTAGGGCCCGGGACAAACCAAAGGTCCTGTATAACGATGCAGAACACCTGTAATTTGCTGCATCCCTCATAGTATGTTTCAGCTCTACTCCTGCCAGCTTCTGTAGTCATCAAAGATAAATGCCACGACTGCAGGTATTTTTCTTCTGTTCTGACACCTTATTTCTTGAGAGAGATCTCTGTGAAGTAGCTATCTTTCCTCTTTGACCACTACAAAAAGGAATCTGATACCTGAGTAAGGAAGAAGAAACCTTTGTTCCTCTCTCTTTGTGCAGCTACTTATAATCTGTAAAACGGAATCTATGAACCTGAAGTTCCTATAACCACAAGCCTGAGTTTACTCAGTGTTTCTAGCTCAAATTCCCAACATGGCTATTGTCACTAAATGTTGAAAAATAATTAATTCAATTGAAAATTGATAACAAAATTCTTTAAGATAATTTTTCTTAACACCACTGCTGTAATTACAGCAGAAAATAGTTAAAATTCACTCTGCTTCAACTTTTCTCCATTTTTGTCAAGTTAAATTATAAAAACGGAAGCGAAAACTAAATCAGAAAACTGTAGACGTATACTTGCTACTTGTTTCTCATGAAAGCAAGTATTGCACATAAAAAAGACTGTTCCTCAAACTCTTCATGATTGATAAAATGAATCAGTGCATGCACAGACTTCCAATAAACATCATGACCAATTAAAAAAAAAACAAAAAACACTGGCTTCAAAACTAACCTCCAATGAAGATGTAAGTAAAAAGATATCTAAACTCATTTCTTGTGAACTGGAAATAGAATATATGCTTTCTAGGGACAGGAAATATGGAAACCTTCAATACTTTTCTGTACTATTTTTTAAATTGCCTAAAGTACTCAACTGTGTACTATTAAAATAACTATTATAATATGGCATATCTCCCCTTACGTTTCCACTTGTTTATTTTTCTAAGTCATATATTCTTGATAACTCATACGTGTTTTTTTTAGGTGTAGTGTTTTCTTGACAATGAGATAATGTTCATGCCTTGCTTCTGCAGTCCTCACATACAAACATGTCAATGCCCTGCTTTCCTTTCTTTCTTTTCTCTCTTCTTTCCTCTCTTCTTTCCTTTCTTTCCTTTTTTTAAACTACAGCTAAATCTTTGAGCTAACACTATACAGTTTCTATAACTACTCATTTAAAGGGATTGCAGCCATTTACGAAGATTTAAGTATTTTGGAATACTGCATATGTGTTAGAAGTGGATCTCATCTGAAGAGTCTGAAAATTGAAAAGGAATTTTAAAATTATATCACAAATATATATATATATATATCATACATATATGTCTTTTATCATGTCCATAAAATGTCATTAAAGAGGAATATCTCTATATTCTGTCCATCATTATTGCTGTATTTCTTCTTCACAGAACAAAATCTGCCTTTCCGTCATCACAAATAGGTATTTTTGAAGTAGGAATATGTTATTATTCCATGTTTGGACACATTCTTCCAATCCCCTTCAGAAAGAATCACCTGTTCAAAGTTTATAGGAGTGGAAATATTGATTTCACTCAAGAAATACACCATTTTAACAGAATCTTTCTGGCAGCTGTTCTTCGCCAGAATTGTTGTATTCAGCTTAGTGCTAGTAGTTTAGCATGGAGGCTTCCTGCCCAGAGGATATTAAAGATGAAAACACACACGGATATCTGAGTTGGATTTTTTCATAATAATTTATATACTGTCTTAATTCTTCAAGGCATTCTTTGCTTAGTAAAACAGGATAGTGTTATCAACATGACTTTTGTTCTTCACCCAAATCCTTTCTATGTGGAGAAGGTAAATAATAGACACAGTGCACTAAGTCAAGGTTCTCATTCTGTGTAAGATTTCCCCACCAAAATGTAACTGTACTATAAACTCTCAATATTCATACATGCATTTTTTCAGTCACAGTTTAGCCATAATATGGAGTTATAAGCAAAAAAGTATGTGTTTATGAGGAAAAGAATGTTCCTACTATGCTCAGTGGCTCGTTTGTGGCTTAAAATATCCTTATCTTCCATGGCTTTATATTGGCTGTGTTGCTCAGTACATACTTATCTCCCCTCTCATTTTCTGCACAGTCTATTTCACAGTTTTCCTGTTTTTTTGTGAGAGGGATGTAGGCCTACTGCTCTACTCATTTGATGTATTTCATTTGGGGATACATAGTGTGACATGTTATACCATGTGTCATATTGCATGCTTTTAATAATCTTTCTGTTATATATTATTGTGATTTTTAGTTGAAATCAGTGGGGTCAGGATTTCACCATTAAAAATGTACTAATTTGTTTCAGGAATGAAAATTATTGCTAAAAAATTCACCAAGTCTTTCTCTCAGAGTAATGCAAGTATTTCAGTGATTTTTAGATTCCACCTTTCCTGACAGTGGCCTTTCAAGTAGAATTTTAATTGGGATTTTTTTTTATATTTTAATGGTGGAATGCAGTTTCTCCATGTGGTACCATAACTCTTCTTCAATGGAAGAACTCTTTCTAAAGTGAAATATTAAAAATTTTTGACTGAACAATAATGAAAAATAGTCTTCCATGTGCTTTCTTCAGGAGATCCTTGTAGCTAAATCCTGTGTACACGAGAAATTTATACACAATTTCACATGTGTATGAACGACTCCAGATAACTGAGCTCAGAAGTATTAAAAATAAAGTTTATCTTTACTACAATAAATAACTTCGGGTTATGAAAAGATTACCTGATGAAGTCAGAGGTTGTTGACTCTTCTTTTTTTGTCAGAAAATATTGTCAATTGAAAATGATCATGCACTCTTTCTCAGAAATGCATAACTGATGGTAAGTGTTTGTCATTTTCATTATCTCTATCATCCACCTTCCTGTGGTGAGGCAAGTAGGTTTAGTTACCAGGGTCTGATGTGGTTCAGTAGAAACATCAAAGGAGGCGAAGCATATTACAGGGGGAAAGGGGCAGGACTAGGTGTGGATGTATTGTACACCAGCCCCCAGTACTTCTACATGATATTCAGGGGTTAAGAAAGAAAGTAAGATAATTTGTTGAGGAATTGTGACACTTAGAAATATTAAATTTCTAAGCTTCGAAATAACATAGCTTGCAACATTCAATATCTCATTTTCTGGTAAAGCAAGAAATTAGTTCTTGTGTATGGAAGTAGAAGATGGGTAATTTCCGTTTCTAAGTAGCCAAAGCATCTCTTATATATAAAGAGTATATATTACCATATATGTCATGTATAAGATTTGCTTTATACAAAAATTTATTAAGGCTTATGTATGAATGTTGTGCATTCTGAAAATTCAAGAACAATTTTGAAGGGAGAATTGGAAAAAAATCATATTTCATGTCAAGGAAACAGATTAAATAGATAATAATAGCTAAAAGACAGATTCATGATTGTCCTGGATGAATGTCAAACACCTTTATCAAATGGCTATGCATATAATGAGTCACATCTTCCACATATATATATTTGTTATTGACATGTGTGTCTCCTTAAGTGTACCTATTAATTGCAAACAATGAAGTACAGTCTGTTCTCATTTTACATTGCTTTTCTATATGCATATCAGAAAGAGATAACTTTTAAAGATAAGATTAAATCTGAGAAACTGAGGTAAAAATTATTTAACTCTTTGAGAGATAGATGATATTCATCTTTTAGAAACTGAAGAGAGGATTGAACAGACAGTAGAACATCTGAAAATATCTCAATGAATGAAAGTATAAAAGATTGATATTTTTTGTCCCTTTCAGATACCCACATCCTTATTTTAATTAACTTGCTCATATAAATACAGCAAGATTGTTGTATTTTTTAAAATAACTCTTTACTGAATATGTCAACAAGATAATATATAGTGTATAGTGAGGTTTTGAAGTTAACAATGCGTGCAACATGGCAGATTGCAGAAAACAGATAACGCAGACTTCAAACCATCTATTTTTCCATGTTAAAGATAGAAAGTATACCAAACACAGAACAGAATCAAGTGTGCATATCTCAGTTAAAATCAAATTTATGAAAGATCATCTTCAGATATTTGGGACCAACTCATGATAACAATTTGTTTAGTAGCTTATCTGTTTCTGAGAGAATCAGAATTCAGCTCTCATGAGGCACATTTCTACAGAGCCCCAGTGTAATAAAAGGTTGCCAAATCTCTTCTGTGCTAGTTTTCCGTATGGACTACTAGCCAGCGTCCTTTTAAAGAGAAAAATATTCTCTGCTGTACAAAAGTTTAATGCCAAATGCTTCAATATTGCCTGTAGTATCATCTGGGATACAAAGTGCCCTGTTCGATAGAGTTCAGGGAAGGAGTGATCATCAGCTTCCTAGGATTATCTCTGTGTTTAGAAGAGAGCATCAGGCAGGATTTGATGAGGTTCAGAGCCAGCAACTTTTGATTTTGGCACTCACTTCTGTTTTGTTTTTCCACTGAGCTGTAAAGATAAGTCATGTGTAAAACCATTATTCTCATGTTCTAAAGAAAAACTTTAATATCTCCATGTTAAATTTAAGGTGAAGAAGTACTATAAATGCAGAATTCAATGGGAATTAACCACTTTACTGTCACAAGCTGAGACTGAACTTTCACTTCGATATCATTAGTAAAGTGCCTTATGTAGACCCCTAAAACAGTAATATCAATATGCATAAAGTTTTTTGTTTGCAAAATTGAAATCAATAAATTTTTCGGAGGGAGAAAATTTCTCTCACGAAAAAAAGAAACTGTTTGAGAGAAAAATACAGTTGAACTACTTTAGTAGCAAATAACATATGCCACTTCATTTTTCTCTTTGACATGACATTCACTGTAGTCCTTTATTGGCTTACAGGGAAAACTGCTAATATCTTTTCAGTTCAAAGTAGCTTATTCCCTAAATATTCTTGTAAAGAAATTCAGTAATAATGTTCCAATAAGAACCTGTTAACACAAAGTCCATGCATTAATCAGGTGTTTGTTTCTACCAGCAAGCCACATGCAAGGAACACTTTGTTAAAGTGACAGAATCCATGAAAATAAGGACCTGTTTGTAAATAAATACATCTTCAGAAAGAACCCAAGCACTGGGAACAGCAGTGTCATGATACTTCTTTAACACAATTTCACTTAAATTCTTATTTTATTCTCCTCACCAATCATTCTGCACATCTATGGCAGCTATTGGCTGTAGGCAATGGAAGATGGGTGAGATTTTGTCTGAAAACAAAAAACCTTGTCCCCAGATACAATGAACTTGATCAATTCAGGACTTTAAAGTGAATGTTTTGGGTGAGTTGTATATGGACATATTTGGCACTTCTGCTCTATAGCCTTTAGTTATTATGTTTGGTCAGATATTTGCCCTAAGTGAACATCACCCAATTTTTACAAACTCCAGGGAAAAAGCTACTAATCTTAAACTTTACACTGCCAAAAGATCATTGTCCATTTTTAACTCTGACTTTTTCGAAGTACTTTACCTAGTGACATTTGCTCATTATGTACTTATCTAGGTGGGACCTGAAATGAAATCTCGGATTTTTGTGTGACTGGTGCTTTGAGAAGTCCCAAATTCCATTGTCGGTTGAAATACACTAACTGTTTTGGAGCTAAAGAACAATTAGGATTGGGAGAAACATTCTTCAAATGAAACATATGACCCTTCAGTTGACAACAACTCTGAATTTTTTAGGTAATATTCCCAGCTATATCCACAAATTTTTCTATAAGGGGCTTGCTATGTTTTTTTCAGAAGAGTCTTTATAGTAAAGAAACTTTTGTCAGTATCCCATAAAAATAGATATATTTTTCTTCATACTTCAAAGAAGCATAAACTATACTATCTTTAATATCGCTGTGATTTTTGATCTAGGTAAGCAAGTTATGGTCTACATATTTTATATTTATATATATGTGTGTATTTCATCATTCAGGATCAAAATGAACATTTTGTGAGTGCCTTCTGTTTTCACCCTGTTAGATAAGTAACCAGATTTTTTGTCTTCAGGTTGGGCTTGTGGATCATTCACCTGTAGTACAGGCCAAACTCCCTGAATAAGTCAATTGCTACAAATAAGGTGCCTGTGGTATACTGAGGTCTAGAACAGAAGATTTCTCCTGCATCAATCGTTGAAGTATAAAATACAAGTAAGCATGCAGTTTCAAATGAGGCCTTTTGAAATTGAATGTACAACCAGTTATTTCACTGAAATTAAATACTATGTCCACACTCAATGAGAATCTCTGGCTCTGCTTAACTTCAAGAAAACTCCAGCATGCCACAGAAGCATGCAGCAGCACAACTATTTGCTGCTTGTCTTTTGAGCTGTGGCACCTAAAATATGTTAAACAAAACAAAAGAAACAAAAAAACAGCCAACAAAAAACCACCAAAACCAAAGCCCAAAAGTATCGATCTTATCATCATCTTCAGTAAATAGATCACAGAAAAAAACCCCACTTTCCAGAGACATTTCTACCTAGAATTATGCCATTTGAAATCACATGGAAAATTTTTAATCAGCAAAATTTTAGTGACTTAACTATTATAGTAGCCAAACAGATTGCTCAGCTATTCTTCTATAGCTGAAGAAAATAACAGATATATAGGATACAGAGTGGAATTTCAAAATGTGATTTTAAAAGATTTTAGTGGGACAATGTGGTTCCTTATAAAATGGTTATATTTCGCCATCAATCATAACTGAGTTCATTTTGCCATTGCAGAAAGTGAGTGTTATCATATGATCTGAATTGCAGGAAATACATGCTCACAGACTGCCGAGTTTCAGGAATGGGCTGAGTGAAATGAGCAAAAGAAAGGATTGAAACCCTCTCTTCCAGCATAAGGAGCTTCATAAAGTGAAAAGTCCAAGCATTTAACTGTGAAAGTGCTTCAGCCTTTACTCCCAATCCGCATGCAGCAACTTCCTGTCTATCCCTAGGTGGTCGCTGTAAAACATTCTCTCTTTGGTTCCCTACAACCTCAGGGAAGTTTTGTCTCCATCATTTTTTTTTTTTTTTTTTTTTTTTTTTTGTGATGTGAACTTTAGCTTGTCCCCAAGCTCAGGAGAAAATTAGCTACATTAAAAGGCAAACTGAAAAAGCCTCAAAGAATTAGACTCCACCACTGAGCTGGCAAGAACATCACAGTTCTTGGCAGTCATTGAGTTAGTAGACTGGCTGACCCATTATGTACTTTTGAGAGCTGCATTATGGTTTTAATGCAAGCATGATGTTTTGCATAGTGCATGTAAAGCTTGAGGACTGAGAAGGTATTGCAGCTAAAGATTCTGAGGGTCTAAAAAAGCAAATTCTAAACCCATCTACTGCTTGTGAAGCAGAAATCATTATGGAAAACTTGAAAATGCCTAAGGTAAAAGAGGGGTAATTCAGAAGGGCATTGTGCACCTGTGTTCTCAGAATTCCTCGGTCAATCAAATGCTCAGCTAATGCTAGTCTCTGTATACTTTAATTGGGGAGGGAAAAAAGCAAAATAAACAAATAAAACCCACCAGGAATTTTATGTGATGTTAACCACTGAAAATATTTCAGTTCATAATAGCCCTGGAAGTCTTTCCAGTACTAAATAATTTTTTACAATATATTTCTTCTTTGTTTTCTCTTTCTTTTTTTTCCTTGTTTCTCCACACTGAACATAACTCAGACCCTTAAGTCAAAGGAAGCTTGAACCATACAGATTAATAGCAAAACCTTTCCATTGTCATTATATTTTGCACCATGTTTTCAGCAATATACACTTTAAGATTTCAAACTGTACGTGAATGCTGCAGAGCTGGGAGTGCTCAGAATTTCCCTCGTTCCGGCTTTACCTGAACACGCTGTGTCAACAAACGCTGCTCTATTAAAAAGAGGCACAACTTAATGACGGTCTCTGCTACATTCTGTTACATAACTTTCACCTCCCACTGAGAAGGGTCAGGGAATGCCCAAAGCTTCTTAAGCCTAATGAAAAGCCTGAACAGTTTCTAAGATAAAGTATCTAGTCTTGGGGGACATTTTCAGAGCAATTTTTGCAAATTGGAATCAAGGTCACTTTGAGTTTTACACTGAGCTCTTTATGCGTTTACTATTCCAAGTAGATTGAGAGAAAACTAATCAAACAAGAAAGAAGCTTTTTTGGCAGCACTCAGAACCCCAGCTTTCAGTTGGAGGTGAGAAACGCAGAACTGACAAAGAGGAACAGACGTATTTCCACTTGTTTGAAGCTCGATAGCAACTGCTGGGTTCAAGTCACGAGGGTTGTACCCATTTTATCTGAATTGCTTTTTTCTGTTCCTAGTAACCCTGTTTTAATATGCACTTATTTTCCTGTATTCCAGGACACCTAGAAACTTAACTTCCCTCAGACAGCTTCGACAGCAAAGTGGTTAATGTTTGAAGAATGAGTCATTCTTTCCTTTGCCATGACATTGGGTTCTTATTGTACAACCCTGTACAGTACTCAGCAATATTTTTTAAAGATTTAAAAAGCAAAGAGTTACAAAACCATTTGCAATTAACTTGAAATAGAAAAGATAGCACTTTTTTTAAACCCCATTATATAGTACACCGTATAAATTACAGAGTATTCAAATGCATAAATGCATCTGTGTAACATTTATCAAATGTAATTTTTCTCATTGTTTTTGGGGGGCTTATTTTTTCTAGAGTTTTTTCTCCTTGTCCTAGAGACCCCCATCTTCCCTCACTATCACGTATGACAGTGCTCCAGGTCTGAGACGTTGCTGTTGCAGTATCGCATGTTGTTGGGGATGTGGCAGTCTGTGTAGTTAATGCCCCCGTTTGGGGTATAAATGGGCTGCAGTCTGAAATCTCCTTTAAGGAGCTGATCATTATTTAAGGAGACAATCTGGAAGCTGGTTTCCGTCATCTCCAGGATGGAGTTGTCCTTCTTGGTCCCTGCCTCACAGTAGTCATCTTTCCGACGGCCCCGGTTATATTTCCACTTCTGGGAGGTGTAACGACCTTTTTTGTGCATATGCCAGCAAAAAATGCTGAGCAAGACCACGAGGACAAATATCACTGCACCCCCAATCAACCCTGCCAGCAGAAATGGGGAGCCTAGGTTCTGAGAAGTTGTCTGCTCATGGCTGGAAGGGATGTTGCTGCCATTCAAAAAGGAAGCCTTTGTTGTGGCTTCTGAACAGACAGTGTCTTCTCCAGTTCGGTAACTGTTATAAGCATCCAGTGGAACCAAACAAATCCGATAAGTGGATTTGGGCTCCAGATTTACCAAGCTTGATTGCTGCTTCTCACCACTAATTATTCGTTCATGAACAATTCCTCCTACCAGACTATGGCCCATCTTAACCCATGTGAGTTTATACGCCATCACGCTAAAAAGTGACATCCAGTTGACTTGGATGCAAGTGTCATTCACAAAATGGATGGAGAGCTGAATCCATTCAGACAAAGGAGGTGTCACCCTTTCTCTGTCCTCCCTGTCAGGCACAGTGGGGAGTGTGGCTATGATGGGAGTGAGAGGATTATATTTACCACTTGAAGGGGAAAATGATGAGCTGGGAACTAATGTAGTTGGCATGGTTGGCATAGCTGGGACTGGGGTGATGATTAGTGGCAGACCAGGGGTGGTGGTGGGGCATGACAACATATTCATGTTGAGCTCCCTGACTGCCATACCTCGGACCTGCTCTGGTCCCTGGCACATAAAACCCCGTACATTGATGGAAGCAGGAATAAATTTGAGCCATTCAGTGACCCACTTAATGCTGCAGTCACATAACCAGGGATTATTCCTTACAGTGAGTTGTCTCAGATTATGGAGATTATCAAATACTCCCTTTGCCAACATCCGAAGTTGATTGTTGGAAATATCGAGACGTTCCAGTTTGTGGAGGTTTGAAAAGGCTGTAAGTGGTATATGGGTTATCTGGTTGTCCTGCAAGTAAAGTCTTAGCAGATGTGTACCTGGAAGATCGGGAGGAGGGTAAGTCAGTGAATTCCGAACTATTGAGAATTCCTTGAGCTTGGAGAGGTGGCTAAAGGTGCCTTCAGCTATGCCTTTATTAGTAAGGAGATTGCCATCCACGATCAGACGCTCCAGACTTGTAAGATTCTGGAAGGCCAGGTCTGAAATGACAGCAATTCGGTTTTCATCTACTCGAAGTTCTTGCAAGTCCAGCGGAAGGCCTACTGGCACGCTGCTTAAGTGATTCTTGGACAAGAACAGAAGCTTGAGGCTGATGGCTTCCTGGAAAGCCCCATCCTCAACGCCAACTGTGGAGATGGAGTTGTCATCCAGGTGCAGTTCTTCCAGTTTCAAAAGCTGAGCAAGAGCAGCACGTGAAATGGTCTGAATGTTGTTTTCCTGCAGGTGGAGAACCCTGACATTCTTGGGCAGGTTCATGGGGAATTCATCCAATTGGTTGCCATACAGGTAGACTGTGTGCACAGACTGGACATTGTGCAACTCTGCAGGAAATCCAGCATTATTAATTTGGTTATTATGGAGGTAGAGGACGGTTACACCCTCCGGTATCCCAAGAGGCACTGAGGTCAAGCTTCTCTCATTACAGTAGACAAAGTTTCGGTCACAGCGGCACACTTTTGGGCAGGCCAAAGTTTTGGAGACCTGTACGTAGAGCCCCAGGGAAAAGATAAGCCATGATTTCATGAGAAGAGCCCAATCTGTGGGCCACATTTTAGTCCACGAACCCATTTCTAATTTAAAGAAATAAAGTACCAAATTGTTTAAGAACTGATAACAATAATAAAGCACAGGTAACAAAATCTCAGGTCATTAAAATTGGCTTCTACTTATGTCCAGTGTTCAGGCCAGAGTTAGAGTTCTGGAGGCTAAGCATAAAATAATCCTTTTGTAATTGGCCTACCTCCCACTTTGATAAGGAAAACACAGTCTTATTAGCCAGGGTTACAAAGTTTGTCGCCTTCCTCCATGTGTGCTGAAAGAATTAGTAGCCATGTCTTTGCAGATGAAGAACAGGTTACTTTAAAGCTACCAAAAGTCTCTGTGCTTGGAGGGATATTTCACTGAAGTCTGTTGGTGTCTGTCAGCTTTCAGAAGTCACCAAAGTCCTCATATCAGCTATCTGCCAGATCTGGCCTGCCTGTAAAAGGAAAGAGAAGAGAAAAAGCTGAATAGCATGAAATGTTTAACAAGGAAGATCAAGTCCATTAGAAGACTATTCTAAGCCTTATGGATTTCTGGTAAAAAAAAGGGAAAAAAAGGCATTAATATTAAACATTAGCTTAATATTACTGTTAAATAGTCTTGAAATAGATTTGATGTAAAGTCATTGCAATGACTGAAGGACCTTCAGTGCCTTCACTGAAGGCTAGATCTATCACTTACGTTTGCATACTATACCTTCAGTCTTTGTCCTCTCACAGTCTGTTTAAAATTCTAAATCTAAAAACAACCCAAAACCTAAACCATTTAACTGGATTTTTTTGCTCAGGTAATTATTTTTCTTTTGCAGAACCACTGACTTCAATGACTGCTATTCACTGATGCCTGACAGAGTATACACTGGACTGTATTATTTAATCACATTCTATGTTTTTGCTCATTTCCTACCAGACTCTGGAATAGTCTGCTTCTATTTCTGTAGTGCCATTATATATATTGTCCAAATTAATGCCCACTGCCAGATTATTGTACCTTACTATAGTGAATTAGAGACTTAGGAGGAGAGTCTTTTAAACAAGTATGGTAGTCCACGAATGTGAGATATCCTGCAGTAAGACACGTATTTGCTAAAACAATCATCTTGATATTGGTTCTCATGTGAACTGTGCTGTCAATAGATTTCAGAACTTGCTTTCCACTAAATGAAACAGGCTCACATCTGCTAAGTTATTGCTTTAGGAGATCAGCTCAAACTATGGCAGTTTTGCAGAACGCTTCCTTTGAAACCATAAAGGTTAGAGATGTCTTTTAATTTTCCTACACACTTATCTGTGAATGGCTACATAAACAATTCAGCTTGTAAGCATATTTTTTATGTTCCCAGATACTATTTATTATTCAGATCTATAACCAAACATTCCCACTCTCTAAAGCATGCAATGAAAGGTGCTGTGTTGTTTGATGGTATCTTGTCTTATGTTGTTTTCAATGATTAAAGAAAACCCCCTGCATTATACATAGTTGGACCTAAAGAAGGATATAAACCTTGGCAAGTACAAAGCATGTTCAGATCTCAGCGTTATCAATTGCAGTGACATAAGCACAGTAATTTTCCAGGTTTTGTTTATCTACATCAAAACTCATTGGCTGGGATTTCAAGAAAATAGAATTTTAGTGAACAAAAATATCCTGTTTCAAAATGGTGTTCACTTATCTATGTATGTATTTATTTGTTATTATATAATAATAAATATTATATTTATTTAAACAATTTAAGAACATCCAGATCATTCAGAAAGAAATTTACTTTGGGCATATATAAAACCTTGTTCTTCTCATACAGCTGTACAGTTTATAATGTGTCCCAAATGTTACTTTTGGGAATCCCATGGACTAGCAGTGTAGAAAACATCCTTAGGAGTCAAGCAGTTATAACCGTTCAACCTTGCACTTGCAGATTACTGTATATTTAGAGCATCATCAGGTAGCCACTGCAAGGCTCAAACAGCTGGAGAGAAAAAGTCAGACCCTGAAAAATCCTGTCTATCATTATGACTTCAAATTTTAAAGGTATGCAAAAGTAATGTTGTAATACAGCCTATGTTGTGTATTGTCCTTTTAAACAAACAGTTAGATTTGCTACCCCGCTGTTCATGGTTTTCTCCCTCACAGGCATATTTCAGTCAAGAGCGATTTCTTTTCAATTATGGCAGATGACGTGATACTGTAGAGAAACTCTTAACAGGATTACATTCTAACATGAGCCTAAGTGTGACAGTTTATCCGCCTTTAATACGGCCTGGCTCCCATCTAGATCGTCGTGCTCTGATCTGTCATGACACTCTCCTTTTAATACGAGAATGGATATGCAGAGCCTCCTCTGAGATGCTTGGGACCACACAGGGTAATGATAGTTGTTCTCTCCCTTTTTCGTCATCATCAGAGAGAGACAGCCTGTACCTCCTAACAGAGCCAATACCCTGCACTAAGCTCGCTTCCGACTCTAAGTCCAGTTACTGATTAGGTTTTATTTCACTCCTGGGTATAATAGAAAGCCCAGCTGAGAACAGGCAGCCACAGGCAGCTGCAGTTCCTGGTTTGCTGGGAATCTCCTAAGAAGGGACTGTCATATTAAAGCTGATTCATGCATTCACCTCATCCTAGTACTCTATCCAGTGCACCTCTCACCTAAGTAAATGTGGCACCTGAATTAAAGATTTCAGTAACGATTCAAGCAAATTGGGTCAAGCACGCAGCACTTCTCATCAGATATTATAAGAAAAAGACCTTTGATTGGACAGTCACTTAGCTTCTTAGCTAAGAAGCTTAGCTTAGAATCTTAGCTTAGATTCTGGAGTTTCTCTCCTTTTCTTGTTACATGGATTTTGCTATTAGGAATCTGTCAAAACTTTCCTAATGTTTTCTTCCCTTGTGATGGTAAGAAAAGTAGTCCTTTTATTAATGCAAATATCCTAAACTCTAGATATCAGTCCTTAATAAACTGATACAATAAAAATCAGTACAGTTTATATGTATTTGGGACTACTCTTGATTGTACTAAGCAAGAGCACAAGGACATATCTAACTAGATATTTATGACTTCAGGGTTGACTGTGGTGTGGCAGATGTAAATAATGAGGAATCAAGGATAAAACTGAGTGTATTTAAATAACTTTTCTGGGAAAGGTTTTACTTCAGTAGTCTTTTACGACTGCTTGATACTACTTTACAATAGGGCTCATAGTTGCTGTACTTTCCAGCAAATCTCAGGGACCCTAACGCAAAAGTGAGTTCTGTCTCTGTGTCAGAAATCTCTACCCCGAAGACATTAAAAAGACAGAAGAGTTAGAAACCTGCTTGATTAAAAAAAAAGAAACTCTGCAAAGGAAAACCATCATCTGCACATTCCAAAAGGCTGGAAAAGCATAAACAGTTTTTCCTTTAGTAAACTGCCAAAACTGAAGGCAGGTAGAGTCACTTAGCTTCCCCCCGCACTCCTGGCGTGCTGGCTTCCTAAAGCAAGCTCTCTGTTTTCAATATCACTGCAAGTACTGAACTGAGTCTCTCTGCAAATTTACTGATTGTTTGCAGAAGTAGAAATTTGGAAGTGGAGGAGTTAAGGGTATTCCTTTCCTTTTGTGATTGTAAATCTTGAGAGTTGACTCACAAGCTATAGGAGGCAGTAACTTTCTTTATTTGAAGCCAGAAATAAACCAATCTAGGAAGATAAAAAGGCAAGTGGTACAATTAACTTAAAATTGAAGAAATCGACAAGCAAATGCCTCAATAATAACACATCTGTCCATCACCAATTTGGTAATTTTTGTTTCTATTTCCTCCCCTGTACACTTGATTTCTATTATTTCTCACTATATCCTCCTTAGACACAAGTTATATCTTCCAAGTGTGTAAGACATTTCCTGCTTTTCAGCCAGGATATCAAATCCCGTTAGGATTTAAGGAATGATACAATGAAGTTGAGAAAAGCACATTGAAATAGATGAGAAAATACCACGTTTTAGGTGGCCAAGTCTGAAAATTTGGCTTAGTAGCTCCTGCAATCAATAGAAATATTTCTTTTCATAACTTAAGAGGCATTTCTGATCAACATTTTTATCTCACTGTCTTTTTTCAAACCTGCCTTGTTTAAATTCCCTTTTGGCATAACTGATGTTAGCTGGAGAAGAGAAGTTCTGGCTTTGTGTACTGGATAAAAGATAAGGTGTTTTGGTTAAAGATATTTAAAGGCTGAAGCATCTGGCTGCAACTTGGGAAGGTTGAAGGTTTTTTGTTAATTGTACCTTTACTGGTCAGAATCACCCATTCAACTTCCAGGTTTGTAACTCTGCTGTGTACAGCCATGAAATAATTAATACGTTACTGAAAATGTGGTTCAATTATAAATTTGTGGTATCTAGGGGAAAAAAACATCAATTTCCTAGCAGTCTGCTTATGGAACTTTTTCCTATCTCACTGACCGCTATACTGCCTCAATGGGTCTGCCTACGGTGTCTAAAGAATCTCCAAAGCTGCCCTCAGAACCATCCTACCCACTTTTCATTCTGCAGTCTTCCAAACATGCAGTCAAGGTCTCCGTGGCTACCTGAGATAGTGGCTACCTAGTGATATTCAGGGAGGATAATAGAGCATAAAGGGACAAGATAGCATACGGAGCCAAGCCTGCATATGAATACTTACAGCCCTATGTTACAAGCATAGAGTTTTGAAGTGCTCCTAAAGCTAGGTTGTCTGTCTTCATTAGCCTAACCATGGTTTACATTAAGGCTATAAATTTTTTAGAGAGAATAAAATTAAGAATACTTGGCTATTCTTTACTTCAAGGAATCCTGAAAATAGTAAAAAATAGGTCATAGAAATCCAAGGCTTTTTTTTTCTCTGATAGTCTAACCACTCAGCACCCCTTTTCCTAGCAGTTCATCCATTTATCTGGACCTGAGTGCCATGCAACTTTAATTGAAAGGCAAGAAAAACCAAAACAAAATGGTTGTTCCTATTCTTTTCACTGTTACCAGTGACTCTTATTTAGCACTAAACCATTTGGCATAAATTTTCTTGGCTGTACTGCAGACCAAGGTTATAATCAAGTCATAGTCTTACTCTACATAATTATAATATACAGCAAGTACAAGGGTATTACGTCTGGAATTGAATGACAAACAGAAAACAAATTAAATTCCATTTCTGTGAAATCTAGAACAGAGTTCCTTGTGCTTAAGAAGAATGTCCCTGTATTTCTATCAACTGGTAACAAGAAAAATTACAGAATAATAGCTGACAAATCCCTTTTTCCCATATAAGTAGAGTTCATACCTACACATAAATGAAAATCCTGGTGCTTCAGTTTTTGGGGGGTTTTTTGTTTTGTTTTTTTTTTTTTTTTTCAAGTGATTAAGAGCCTTGGGTGATAGTTGACTGTATATATTTCTCAATGAGTTACTTCGGTTTGAACTTTGTGTTCAAATGTTAATATGATTCTATAATCTCTGAGTCAAAGGCACAGGGAAAAGGCCCAAAGGAATCAAAATGCTTTTATAGGAAGCCATTTTGCATGCCTGCTGCTCTGGCTGCTTCATAGGTATGGGTGTGCATTATGTAAGAAGAGGAGGCAAGGAGGAAGAAAAACAGGTGAAGAAAAAGAGATAAAGAGGAAGAAACCATCCTTGGTGCTCTGTTTCAAAGTGAGTAGTGATGAAAGGATAATGATCAGTAGCTAGTATAGGAAGGAAACTGTCTCTGTACACTCTTACGGACACAATGAAGTCTATATGGGTCGATTTTGGCAGAGAAGGGCATTAATGTCTTTGCAATATTGTTAGCAAAATGATCCAGCAAACATACACAACTGAACTCTTGTGCTTTTTTCCACTCTGATCAGGATGTTTCTGGTTTTACCTTTCAATTTGAATTTATAATTATTCTCAAAACCTCAGATCGGGCAGCCTGAGGATGCAAGTGCAATTGATTTGGATCTGCCTTGGTGGAGACAGGAGAAAATTTAGAGAGTGGTACATCTTGCAACAATGGGTGTACAGACATGATTTACCATCCTTCTCCTTCTTGTTCTTCTGTAATCTTCTGGTCCTCCAAGCCTTTTTTATCTTTCTAGCTACATTCCTGCAAATTTATGACACATTGCCCAGAAGGATGCAGGCTTCAGGAAATCCCTTCCTAAAACGCATGCTGTTATAATGAACAAAAGCTTTGTCTTTGGAAATTTGGGTAGTGTACAGGTTCTACAGAACTCTGGTACAACCCAATTCCTGACTTCCAGGAGGGGGAGCTAAGCCAGCAAGAAACTTTTTCTCCCTCAGATAAACAAATAAATAAACGTGGGACTTGTTTTCTTCCCTCTTTGTCTGTACAGGTACACATGCACACACTTCTTCCTTGAAGTTGTCTGTGACTGCTGACTTGTTTGATGGTGTCTCTGTTACCTACCTGACAAATTGGGTTGTATAGAACTTTGTTACTGGGAAAATTAATGTTCATGTATTCTTGTAAAAGCATTATTCCCAGCTTCATGGTTCAAGATTTTTTTTCACTTGTAGGTTACTACAGAGTGAAATGACTTCATAGGCATGAGGAGGCATGGAAGACGGAGGGAGAGAAAAGAGAAAAAATAATGGAAAAAGATAGTTTTTTTGGGGGAAAAAGCTCAGGTAGAGCAGATTTTTTTCATTGTACAGATTAACAAGAACCAGTAACAGGTCAAGAGAGAGAACCTACTACAAGACATAATCACTAGGGCACTGTTGTACTCCAGGAAGCAGGGCTG
Source organism: Oreocharis arfaki (assembly GCA_013398015.1). Classification (NCBI taxonomy): domain Eukaryota; kingdom Metazoa; phylum Chordata; class Aves; order Passeriformes; family Paramythiidae; genus Oreocharis; species Oreocharis arfaki. Next base: position 1,074,088 of record VZRR01013082.1, read on the forward strand.
AAATAGCTACAAGATCAATAGCATTAATGCCTCAGGTGAGGCCATGAACTCAAGGCTGCCAGTCACCCTGCCAGGCACCACGCTGTGCCACACACCCTGCTCAGCTCCTCAGACTCCTCCATAAAGCGGTGTTGAAGTGCCAAAGTTCAGGCGTGGAGAGTACCTAGATTAATGTTATCTTCATTCCTGTGTTTAACAGTTACTGATTTGTAACAGAAGGAAGTTATTCTCAAAATTTGATGTTGCAACTTCACCAAGACTACATCACCTGTGAAAATTAAGAAACCTCTGAACCCAGAAATACTTGTGTTTCCAGCCTGTGGCAAAAAAATATGTCCTTGCTTGTGCACACATAGGCAAGTACAAATTTTGCCATTAAATAGTCCTAAGACTACTTTTTATCAAGAAAATCCATAAATGAAATATTGTAGAACATCTAATAGAAAATATGTCCATCCAAATTAATCTTTTGGTTTGTCATACCATCCAGTCTAATCTGAATGACTGTCTGCATGAATTAATCTTGCACGGACCTATTTCTATTGATAATTTCATCTTAGGAGTTCTAGAAATGGAAAACTGCCACTAAGAATATCCTGCCTGTGGAGTCCTGAATTCTAATGTAGGAAACAGCCAAACCTAGTATTTCAACTAACTGTAGCTGTTAGAGTTAGTGAGGACATGCATGGCAAATTAAAAGCAAAATCTTTAACTGCTTGTGCATGAGCAGACAGGACTCCCTCACAGAACACAAGCGAGAAGAAAAGGTGCAGAGCTCCAGGTTTTTAACCAATGTGATCTTCTGAGTTGTGTAGGACTTCAAGGAAGCCCAAAGTCACTGATAGCCCAAGCATCTTTTTGTAAGGAAATATCCCTGGTTTCATTATAAAATTGCTGATTGCTGAAAATTTGCTCCAGATGGTGACCATCATGATATTTTCACTCCAGTGGGCAAAGAGGAACAGATGATCACCTCCAGGACTCATATTAAATGGAGTATTACACCCACTAGCAGAGGGTTATTGGTGTCTTTATTAACCTTGCCCCAAGGCCTACTCTAATTTTTCACCAGTCTAATGCAGTGGTGTTCAAAACTTAACAAATTTGTCAAACAGTGAGAATGATCTATTTAGTATGGCAGTAAATTAATCTCCTAGTCTTTCAACCCCAAAAGCTCTTCTCATATCTCAGGTGAAATAGTTTTGATGGATCTCATCTAGGACTCCATAAACTCATCAGTGTACCCTGTGCTGATGTGAAGTTGGATTGAGAAAGCTGGAAATGGCAGATGAAAAGAATGTCACATGAGAAGCTATCTGGAACATTTCAACAAAATACATTTTCATTAAAATATATTATTTCACTGAAGCCAAAAACTTGCATGTAGATTTGTCAGCTTTGACACTGTTTTCAATAGAAAATGTGCCTGAGGTCCAATGTTTTCTGATCCTTTGTGACCAGAGACAGAGAGAAAAAAGGATAGGGGAAGAATAAAAAATTGACTTTTTTACCCAAAAATGTAAGTTTGGACACAATTCCGTTTCATAAAAGCATTTGTAAAATAGAGTTTACATTCCACAATTTAAAACCATGAAAATTGTTGAGGAATTATGTGCCTCAACACAGCTGCACTTAACACAGTGAAAGAAATAGAAAGATAATCTTTCTTTGCCTTCTTGACCGTTTTCCAGAGGGCTTACAGCTTTTCCTTGACAGAACTGGACACGACTGTTTGAGAAAAACTAATAATACTGAACTAATTTCAAATAATTCCCCTTCTGGAACACATACATTCTGTACTGCAGTTAGCATAATGCATTTTGTAGTAAGAAAAAACGATGGCACCCTGCTGTTTCTTAGCAAGCAAATTGGTCCCTACCTATAAATTATTCTACACTGTGAAGCAAACAGTTCGCTTTTATCTAGAGATATGTGGGCAGCCTGGCAAAATGTCTGTGAAGAATTCAAAAAAGCTGCTTTTAGTGACCCAAGTGGCTAAACATTGCTTCTATGGAGACAACACTTTGACACATTTTAAATGTGTTGCATGTTGCTACATCATTGATGAGATCCTGTACAGCGTCACAGTACCTTGTGGGGTATTGTTCGTTTAGGATCTTAGGCAAATGAGCGTGGGCTGTCATATTCTTGTCTTCCATATTTGTAGCATATGGCCTGGAGAGAAAATATGGCATGAGCTGCCCCTCAACTTCTTAGGCACTTCGATATAAATAAAGTTGAAAGTGTCATCATACGTTCATCTTTCCAACAATGGCAGATGGAGATCTCTCCTTCCTATTTTAATATTACTTGGCATGCTGCTCCTTCACAGCTTTAAGAACTACTCCATAAACACTGCTAAAGAGCTATCAAGAAAGATTAATAAAGTTGTTTGCGCTCTTAACTGCTTCAGAGAACCTGTCGTGTAGCCACTTATGGGGCCAGTGAACAAAAGATGTTCCCCAGATACAGAAGAAATCTTCCTTATATGACACATTCTGTTATGGGCAAACAGAAGGTTATCAAACAAAATTTCTAAATCATTGCCATCAGATAATCAGTTAATAGAAAAGGGGAAAAGTATTAAAATGATGGATGAAGAATGTACAGTTAAGCCTCTGAAATCCCTATTCAGATAAATAGCTGAATTATTTATCAACTGTACAATATCTCAACATCAACAGTGCAGGAAAAGAGCCTGGGGATCTGGATTTGTTATCTTTTACCAGTGATCCAATTACACTTTTCTGTATGCACAGGTGGAGAAAGTGTCATAATCTCACTGCTCCAGATATGACACAGAGCACTTCATACAGGAAACAACTTATGCTCCCAGATATCATCAGAATAATAATAATAAAAAAAATGGCAATATTAAACTCTAAAGATATAGCTGCAACTGTAACTATCTTACAGCAAAAGAAAAACATCCATACACTGTTTATCTGGACACCAGTAAACCCAGTGATTTTTCTGAGTACAGAGAGGAAAGAAACACCAGAGGCAGTAGGAGAGAAGAGTTTACCAATGATACAAACCATTAACAGGGTTTTTTTTTTACCTCATTTACTTTTGTTTGGTTCTGCCATTTATTTTTTGCTAGTTGTTATTCAAGATTCCTGTAACTCTATGATAATAACTATTTTCAGTGAGGGAGTCCTGTTGTCTCTTTTTAGTATTGCTGGCCAAGCACATATCCTAAGAATGTATATATCTGAAGATTTAAAGGATTGAAGAAAATATGATAGGATTAAGGAATTTCTTTGCAGCAATGGGGATGTGAATCCTCCCCAGGTCTTGATTCTGACAGAGGGCAAACTTTTTGGCACTTTGCTCTGATTTGGTTTTCCTTTAGTGAAAGGGTACACTACTACCTTTCCCCAAGAGCCATTCAGGTCTCCCATTTAAACTTGAAAGTTCTTTGAGAAAAGAAGGCTGCATGGTATAGAATTTAACATGGGGCAGCTTCAGTTTTAGGTACAAGTAGAAATAAGAGCAAGCCAGAAATAGTAAATAGACATTTCTAACCCAGTGATTCTCAGATGTGGAATTAAAACCACAAGAATCTCATGAGAACTCTTTAGGGATCACAAAATAATACATACAGTATTATGTAGTGTGCTAGCCAGCCAGAGCATCGTTCCTGCAGGATGAAGGAGTACCGACTATATGTTTAAACACTGACTGCAACAGTTTACATCAATGAAGAAACTACTATCCGCCTTTAATTTCTAGCAGCAGCTCATTTCCCTGGAGAAGAAGGGACAGAGCAGAAGATGAAATGGTGTTTACATCTGCAGTTATGATTTAAGTCACTTTTCTGTCTTCCTTCTTTCCTTGAAGGAGAAGAGATGTTGCCAACACAGAAGGTGATCAAAGACAAAGCAGAGCCAAACGGACATCATTTCCAGAAGCTGGAAATGTGTTGCTCCAGCCAATTTTTCTTTTTTTCCATGCTGATGACTGTAGGACTGAATATTCTGTGTGAATAGTTTCCCCTGATATACTGAATCTCAAGCCTTCTGACTATGAACAGAGAAAAGAGGATACAGTAATGGCCATAAGTCTGCTTTTCTCCACAACGTACAGAGTACATACACAAGAAAGAGCCTGCCATCTTTGTGCATTTATGAAGAAGCAGCTCAGGGCAGAACAAAGCCCTGGTATTCTGTCCTGAATTTTCTGTCATTATATTTTCTCAATAACTGCTCTAAAACATTTTTAAAAGGGCTTGCCTAAGCTTATTTCAACTGTGAAGTTCAAAGCCTTCATGTTGAACAAATCCTGACAAAGATGGAAAAGAACACAGAGAGCAATTCTACTTTGTTTTTCCACTTCTCCCCTTTATCTTTGAGGTCTATGTGTGGTTGCATCAGTCAATCAAAATTGCCAGGAGGCTCACAAACGACACCTACCAATAGTAAAGCAAAAGCCATAGTCCTCTGCCATTAATGCTTCACGGTGGGTGATCTTTAGCCGTATGCAGGCAGCCAACAAGAGACCCGCAAACCACTTCAACTCTCTTAGTAGTTTTTAAGTGGTCCTAAGAGGTGCAGAATCCTGGAGACGGCCTTCAGCTCAAATGCAAATTCCATCTGACATGTGCCAAATCATTCCAGACAGCAGAGTCCTTATCAATATGTGTCCTTGTGCTACTTTTCAGCACAGTTGGTATCGCAAGGAATCACAAAAGTATTATCAGCATTTTGCGCTTATACAAAACTAGAAATCTGAAATGAGTTCAGGAAGGCAGAGAGTCAGTGCACAATAAAACCTGAGAGAGGGCCAGAGGGAGAAATATATAAAGAAAAAATGAGACAGAGTTTTAAGCTGTTCTACAGGCACCAAAATATGCCTGCTCAAAAATGCAATTGTTGTTTTCTTCTGTTTGCAAGTACTCTATTTATTCAGGTCACTGCATGAATCAAATAAGAAGACTCTCAAGTTTTCTACGCAGACCTCTGGGTACTTTAAATTAGCTTCATATAAAGATCTGCTATGGGATTTGGGGGTTTGCTGATGGGTTTTTCTTTGTATTAAAAACTGAGGTAGGTCTCTAATACAAATATCTTTGTAAGTATGGAGAATCTTGGATTTTGATTTATGTCTACACCAAAATTTTACATACTAAATGCACAGGTTCTTTACATAGACTTCTGCTAATAAGTCTTGTGGTTGACATAACCCATTGATGTAGGGTATAAAGACAGTGTTAGCTTTACATGCAATCAATGATATTTTCAGCAATTTACCTCTGCTCATCTGTTCTGACCTCTACATGTTCTTTTTATAGGGGGTTATAAAATAAGGGAACTAAAAAGCAAAACAATTTTGGTGGCCATGGAAATATTTCTATTGCTACACGCATAACAGCAGGCATGGGCTTGCACCTTCCAGTTTCATTGCATACATTGGATGGATACATGCAAATGTAGAAGCAGAGCAGATGAGGAAAAATATCAAAATCCTCTGCTTTATGGAGAGATGGATGGCAGAAGAGCCTATAAGCAGCCTGGAAAAAGGATTTTGAGAACTTGAGTAACTGCAGATGTTGCCTTGATTACACAAAGGAAATTTTCTTACAGTGCAAATCCCTTTTTACTCCTCCTCTGTCTTTGGGCTACTGCATTTGTGTTGTGTTATGCAGAATACACAGCTTAGACAACAAAGTGGCACTGAGGATTAGAATAAATATGAAGGGGGGAAGTCATCTGAGGCTTCACCCATCATCACCACCACTCCCATATGCCTTCAGTTTGGATTTGACAAGAATTTATCAGACATTTCACTGCAAATCTATCTAGACATCTCTGACCCATTCAGCAAATAGCTGACCTTAACTCAAAAAGTGGTGTGAAGCAGTAAAGGACAAAAAGTAAAAGTTACAGTTATTCCAATGGACAAGACTTATTGACTCATATGAGTTCAGCCCACAGCAGAAGAGTTTGTTTACCGTAAAGCATTATTTTAGAAATTCTTTCCTTCCTATTTGAATCAAAATAAACTACATTTCCTAATACCATACATCCTGAGAGATGCTGCTTCATGCTCTATCCAAACAAATGCTCAAACTAACCCACCCTGGCAGCAACTACCTTCAAGGCTTTTGAGTCTCTTGGGAGATATTGCCCTCCTCTGTTCCAGTGAAGCAGAAAACCATCCTGTATTCAAGAGAAAAAAAAAAAAGATCTGTTTCTATATTCACTGAAAATATTTCAAGCATTAGCCCGCTTAAAAAAAAAAATAATTCAAATCTTCTGCTTAAGGCTTATATGCAGGAGGAAATCTTGTCAAAGCAATAGTGTTCATTATTATTACTAATAACCAACTACTTTTAAAGCACAGATAAGGACCGACTAAGCACTGAGTGTTTAAACACATTCACCATGGCTGTTCTGGTCACTTTCTGAGTTCACTTCCCACAAATCACTGAGTTGCACTGGAACAAAAGAAAATATGAGGTGATTTGAATAGGTACTTGTAGCAAATTAACTGCAAATACCAGTCTTCACCTGGGAGGCTTCTGACTCACACTGACTAACAAGAAGCACTGAATTAGGAAAATTCTTGCATGAAAATCATATTTTGAATACCAAGAGACAAAAGATTCATCAAAATTAGTAAGGTATCTGTAAAACAGGTAACAAAGATCATTCCCTTACAAAGCAGATAGTGAAATGAAAATTTCTGTGGAAAGGGTTCCACGATTTATTAGTCTTCAAACAGGTTCCTTTAAAGAGAAGAAAAAGGGGATGCACCCTCTAATATGTCTAGTTCCACTATTTCAGGCATTTCTGGAGGTGTACAAGGGGAAACTGGATAGCAAAAAGCAACTCCAACAATTTCTTGTCTTTGCTGGAGACAAAACACTGAGATAGATGGACGGTTGGAAATCCGTCTCAGCTGAGAATTTCTTGTTTTGGTCAGTCTTATCTTATGGTCTGAACTAGGAACTGAGCACAACAACAGAAATGCAGCTTGCATAGACCTGTCCATTACACTTGTGGAGTATTTGAGACAGAAATTAGATATGGTGCCACTCTGTAATGTATCTGATAGCTAAAAAGTTATTGAAATAGCTCAAATTCTGCATTTTAAAATTCTGAATAGTTGCTAATCACCATAATTATAATGTTAAACCTAAACTGACCAAATAATGTATTCTCAAGCAATTGTTATTTCCTCCTGAGAATTCCAAATGCAACAAAAAAGTCTTTACTGGTCTATTCCGCTTTTAAAGCCATGAGTTTTTAAGGCAAGTATGAGAATAAAATGGTAAAACGATGATGCAAAAATGTGCTTCCAGGGCTAAGTTCTGCTTCCCTAAATAGCAATGTTCTGCTTTAGCTTTAGAGGGCTGGAAACTTTATAGAATGAAGTAGTGACTGCAGAAGGAACTGAATCATATCATCATGTCTTGGATTCTTTTCTTCAATGACCTCTGCACCTTTCCTATAGAGAAAAACCCAAGCCATAATATCTGTATATAGAATCGTATTGCCTTGAAACTCAGACTGTTTTGAATCTAGTGTTTGAGTTAGAACACACCTGTAATTTTTATTTTTCTAATTTTTGTATAAATGTATTTTTTTTCTATTCCATTTGTATTCTTTGAATCATACAAATGCGATCTTTCTTCTCAGTGAAACTTTGGTGACAGAGGTCATCCAATCAGCTGCTATACAAAGTCCACATGAAGCCTGTGAACTTTCTAGGTTGTCGTTTCCTTTTTGACTGCTGGGAAGGTTGTCAAACACAATCCTTTGAAGGAAGACTTGCTCACCATCTCGCTTCACCTCCTTTGAGGTAAGATATTTAGAAAGATCCTCGTCTTCCACTAACATATAGAATCCATAACTTTGCTTGTGTTTCAGTGTAAGGAGAGTTTAGAAAAAATGTCTCGCTTTCTAAATTAGACACTTATCACAAATAAAATTTCAGAATAAATATAGTGATAAAAAGAAACAAAAGCAGAGGACAACCACGTATTTTCTTCTTCTGATCCTGTGCTTGATTTCCTTCTATCACCACCCATAACACATTCACACCCATTCTGATCAATCCCCTTCCCCTTTCTGTGGATGAACACTTCAAAACTCCTCCCTGCCATTGTTAACCTAAGTAATAACAATCTCAATTTTTAAAGTCTATTTTCTAAGCAATCCCTATTTTTCTGCTGTTGAATGTCCTAAACATAAATAAATAAAATCTAGAAATAGTCTCTTGACAGCTGTGCTACTGGCACTCAGTAAATGCTTGGTAACAACAAACAAGGATTGTTTATTTTTTCTCTAAAAAAAATGAAGTTACAAATTTGTGGTGACAGAATATTATTTTCTTTCCATATTGTATTTGCAGCCTCTCTCTCAGGGAGTCAGGTCAGCTTTTGCATCAGTTACTGCAGGACATAATAAACACCATCTCAGAGCATTAACACAGACATGAGAGTTCAAACACTGCTTTATTCCTACAGCATAATTATATCCCGGGATCTGTTGAGCACAGTCATACTTGTCATTGTATACATCATTATTCACCTTCTCATCATCCTTTCTAATCCAGACTAAGACGGTAGTGTCCAGCCATCAGTCATTAGAATGGGCTAAGAGCATGGCAAAAAATGAGGTGGCAACCTGAGGCTATTCCTTAGGAGAAGTAGAGTCCAAAATGGTGCGAGGATGAGACAATGCACTTGTGATGGTTTCTGTTTCCTGACACCAGGTCTTTGATTAAATACTGAGCCAGGAGCAGTCAGGCATGCCTCTAAAACAGGAGCTTGGAGAGGCTAGTCTCACTCCTCTAATAGAAAAAATCCACTCTTCAGTCTCTCTTCTCAGTAGACACTGTTGTTTTGTTTTTTTTTTTCCTGTGACAAGCTCTTTGGATGAAAACTACCTTGCAGTTAGAAGCAGTAGATAAAGACAGGATGGAAAATGAGACCATCCTTCTAATGTATGGCAAATAGAATACCCCTGCGCCTCTAAATGATGCCATTTAATTGATGAAGTAATTAATTTTTCTAAGAAATGCTGTGGTGGCCTGGACAGCCCATAGCATCTAAATTTGCAATCCTTATCCTCATACCTATAATCACAAAGCCTTGCATCCCAGGGAAGACAAGCTTAAGTACTTCTGGACCCACTGGTTCAAGAAGATGATGCCATAGAAGACATGCCAAGTATCTTAAGATTCACAGTAAAATCAGGTTGCAAGTCAGAACCTATAATCAGACAAAACACCAGTGGATGTGTTTCTTAAACTCAATACAAGCATTAAGTAAATATGACTGATTAATTCAATTATCCTACTTGGCTTCCCACTTAAATATTTATGACAAGTCTATCTCTCCTGAGCATAATAAAAGGTAAAATGAAGCTAAACACCTAAAAACAGCATTCTCCATCAAGTTGTGTGGGTAGACTGTCTCAGATATCTCACTACAAAGGTAACAAAAATTAACAAGATGAAGTGTTCTCTGCTGCTTGTGTTCAACAGGCAAAGAAACAGGGTTTCGAGCAGTACAACAGACTTCATTTAGCCAGTATCATTATAGAAACAGTGGACATTTTCCTCTTCAGACACCATTTTGAAACTTTTAAGGTTTTAGATTTTCCTCCTCAAAATAAGGAATCAGTAAGTCAGGGCTCATATGGTCACGTGTTGGCTTTTTGAAGTTGGTTTTTTTTTTTTTGCTAATATCAGCTACAGTCAATTATATTCACCCTAGCGCTCATTTACTCATGTCAGTTTGGGGTTTGGAAGCTCTGTCCTGAACCAGCAACACTGACCATGCTTCTGACCAGATGGCTGTCAGCAGGAGTCAGGTTAATTCCCTGGTTCATTGGTGTTATGGCAACGAGGGCCTGGGACTGACCTCCTGGGTCACAAAGTCCAGACTCCCGCTCTTGCAGGCAACCCTGTCACTGGAAGGCAATACCTTGGCTAGGAGCTTATGTATGGTTTGTTCTTCCTGCTGTGAATCCCTCCCAGTTTTCTCTGGGGAGATAACAGTTTGTGCTTCACCTGCTTTTGTTCCCAGGGTTAGCTAATGATCCGTTGCAAAGTCACGGTCGACAAACATCATTAGCCTTCTCCTGGTATTCAAAAAGCATTTTTATTTTTCAGTTTAGATTGAGAAATTGAGACATGGGACTGCGTCTTCTGGGTTCAGCCATGAACTGCATACAGCTCTGTGGTAAATGTACATACTGCAGAAACTGCTCTGGCACAGCCAATATCAAAAGCAGCTCAAACTTTTCCAAGAAATGCAGGATAAGACCCAATATATGGGATATGAGTAAGGCCAAGGGCTCTAGGATCACACATAAGTGTGTAATTTAGTACACGTAATTGTACTAGCTTGGGCAGATATTCCGAGCTTCCTTCAGGATGCCTTCTTGCCCCCTTAGAGCAGACCAAAATGAATACAACTCAAAGTGTGTCCTAAATCTGCCTTGGCCTTTGGGATTGGTGTTGTGACTCTACAAAAGACAATGCTAGATCTTCTGCAGAGTTAAATAAAGTTGCTTAAGGGTTGCAAAGTGAGACACGAGCACAAGCAAAATTAAAAGTTACAAGTTCCTGTCTCTCAGTCTGCATTCAATCAATGAAACGACACGTCCTCTCTTCTTAGACATATGGCTTTGAAGACATAGGCCTTAATGGCCTGAGGTTTGACTGATCCAGCTTTGTTATTTTGGTTTGGTTTTTTCCTTTTAGCCTTTACTATCAACCTCAGACAGAGTCATTCAAAGCAAGTAGAGGGAAGAAGACGGGTGTCACAGTGGGGAACTCTATTTAATGAGAGCACTTGCAGAAATTCTTTTGTTTCTTGAAAGCATGCAAATGGACAGTATGATTTATAAGGATACAGGGAAACAAGCACACAACTTCCCCTGATGTTATGGTTAAGACAGCTTGGAAACTGTAGCACTATGTGTCAGAACAGCACAAACACACACTGCAGAAAGCCAAGGCAACTATTCAAATCCATCTCTGTTTTAAGCACCAACTATTAAAGTGACCATGCTGGTTTTACCTTGTTCTCTCTGACAGCGGGTGACAAAAGGCTTTTTAAATGCTGGAAAGTTGCAAGTCTGCCTTTTCTGAATTGCAGAGGGAATTTGTCTACTTGGGTTTTGAATGATGTTGCAGAGTGAAAGCCGGAAGGAATATTTGCAAATACTATGTCAAATATGCACAGAAGAAAGAAAAAAGAAATATAGACCTGGAATATGGAGACCCATATGGATTAAATTGCACAGATTATACAGCATTCAGGTTTTAGTGCGGCCTGCATGAGACATGGTAAAATTCACGGCAGTTATTTTACTACATGAGCAAAGAAAATTAACCTCACATTGCTAATACTGCAGTTTGCCCCAATCCCTCGATTCAACAATATCACGTGGACAACTTTGTGCCAAAGTTATATAATCTTTGTGTCCTTCACCATTTCTTGCAACTCTTTTTACTATTCATTGGATTAAATGAGCAATTTTAGTCCTCAAATGGAGATAAAAAATTGCAATAGCAAAAAACAAATTGCCTCTTATTCTGTTCCTGGTGTGGTCTTGATTCAAAAATCATGATTTTCTAAAATATATTTATTATCTGGAATTGTACAATAAAGTCTTCTGCAAATTAGAGCTATGAGATGGCTTATTATTGAAAGTGTCATTAATTGCAGTTGCTCACATTAGTCACTTGGAGAGCTTTTGAGTTCATGCTCAGTGCTCAGAATTCCTAGGATTGATTTTCTGGTGGAAATGTTCATACAAAGCTATATAAGACAAACTCAACACAACAGCTCACTGTTAAAGTCCTTCTCAAGACTCACGTAAATGTGATCAAAAAGCAAGGAAAAAAGAAATGCAAATATATCTCTCCCATTTTCAGGAATTTCTGCTTCCAGGACCAAATTCTCCTGTGATGAAAACAGCCATTTTATTGGCTTGTCTGGCTGAGAACATACTGTATAATATTTTGACACTTCAAACTGAAGTCTGACTAAGGTATGACATGGGCCTTCGAAGAAATCAATAAGAAGGAGATGTATAACTCTTAGCACCTTGCAAAGATTCTTTTTTTTTTTTTCGTCTTTTCTCTTCAGGTTTGTTTCTAAACATATCTAAGATTGGTGGAGTAATATTTATTTTTTTAAAACTGATGCCACAATGTGATAGTGAAGTTTGAGAAAGTGAATGTTCTTTCTCTTTAAAAAACAAACAAATAAAAAACCCCTCCACAGTAACTTTCTTCTCCATGTCATGTGCTAATATGTCATCATAACATCTGTCATCTGTATGCTTTCTCAACGAAATTAATATTGATGTTGTTAGTAGAGTGTTAAAAAGATTTTACTGTGAGTTATTTTATTGCTTAATTTTGAATATTCAAGTTCTATAACGCTCTATTTCTCATATTTTATATTTTTGAAGTAGGTTTATTTGCATTAGGCTCCAAAACTATGTTCTTTATTTCAAGAGAAGCCAGAAATTATTAAAATCGGTAAAAGAAGGTGATCTTTAGGAAATGTATAATTTTGAGAAACTACTACAAAATCAGTCATGGATTCCTTTCCCATGTATGAAGTTTCATGGCTCTGATTCTATTCTACTGCCTTTGAAGTCAATGGAAAATTTCCCATTAGTTTCAGTAGGCCCTTTGTCTTATTTTCAGAAATATTTTTTAAAGTTTCCCATTTTGAAGTTCCCATGATTTAACCTTGGGTGTGACCTTGAGAGAATTTTATGCCCATGAACAGAGAGAGTTACTGAAGTCAATGAGCCTGGAGGGCTGGAACAAATATCATCACTTCTGGTGTTATATTCTGTTAACTGCATAGAATGCCAACCACTTGACTTGATTTCTCCATCCCACTTTATAATTCGAGATATGTAGCTGTGCAGCTTATGTAATAGTTATATGGCTAACAATGGCAGTAAAAACCACGGTTAATACTTTGTGGAATGACAAGGACATAAAACTGCAAGAGAGTAGTTTCAGTATGTTAGGGGAAGAAAAGCAAAAAGGCAATTTTCTCCAAGTTTCTTGGGACTATTCTGAATGACATTTAGTGTAATAGGTTTGAGAGAAGTATTTTCAAGAAAGTAGCTGAAACTTTGTTTTACATAAATTCAGTTGATTCAGGCAAGCAATTATTGCTGCATCAAGGGATTTTTTAAAGACCTGAATAATAAACAAGATAATGGGCTCTATCAGTTTCATGGGATATTTAAGGGTCTAATTCACTTCTTAAAACAAAAATTTACCCTAAAGTTTCATCTAGTGATGCAGTGCACCATCATGCACTGTGTAAAATCTCACAGCCATGGTTTGATTTAATTGGAAGCAGAGATAAAAACACTACTGCGTATTAATGGCAGTCTCGCTAGTAAATGTCAGCCAAAACTTTAACTCATTCCAGGCACTGCTGTATTTTACTTTTATCCCCATATATTTCTAAAAAAATTCAATGCCCCCTCTACCTCCTCCATCTTGATGAAGCTCTCATTGCTACCAGCATAATGCCAAGGAAGAACCCAACTGGAACCATGTACTGGATGTTCTTTTCCCTGTTCTGTAACAATGCCCTAAGTCCACACACAAACATCTATATTTCCACCTTTTCATTCCCTTTTTCTCTACTGCACATTTGTTCTACATTCTTGCTCCCTCGTCTCTGCACTCCCCAATGTGAAGCACAATCCACTCCAGGAGGCTTCCTTGGATTTCAGCAAGCGTGGACGGGCTTCTGACTGATATTTTCCCCCTCCCATGACTTACACAACTTAAATGGCATTTGGATTTCTGAAAGAACTGTATTTGGTTGGAAAGTGAATACTTCTTTTATTCTTAATTTTTCAAAACATTTTTTTTCAAAGGATTTCTAAGGATTTTTTAATCAATCTTAAATATCAAAGTAATTGTGTCTCAGCAGCTCCAAGTCCCCCTTAGATTTGTGAGCCAAATGTTTTGTTTCCTTTAGTGTGCTGATATCTTTCCAAAACACCATCAATGAAAAAAGCATAGGAAATAAATCCATCTTTCTTGAAAGAGATCTTCTCTGCTAAATAAATGGATTTAAGGATGTCCAGGCTCTACCCGTAGGAGACAGCAAGAGCATTTAACACTTAAAGTAAATGTACTTCTGTGCCAAATTACTTTTCATCTCTCAAGTATAGTAGAAACATCAAGTAATAATGCTCCATTCCAAATGAAAACCAGCAAATACATAATCAAGAAGAAATAAAAATTAGAAAACCTATAAAACACCTGACATGCAACCAGGGCAGTTCAATACATTTGGTCTGACTTGATTTCAACTGTAAGTACAATAATGTCTAGGAGACACCTCCCTGCTGAAGGCCAAATGTGCAAAGGTTCCCTTGACCTACTGATTTTAATAAAACATGTGTTTCAATGTTTCTTTAAAATCAATGTCTAGGTTTGGGGAGGGTAGGTATCAAAGTAGTACTGGATACCTGGGAAGTAAGCACCACAAAAGTCAATATATTTGATTTTATTGAGTTGAACAAAGATCACTAAATTTACTATTAAACATGAATCAATATATTTGTTTGTAATGAGGTGAACAAAGATACCACTTGATTTACTATTAAACATTGCTAAGTGATAATTTACTGGAAAAGGATTGAAGAAGGTGAGTTCAGGAATCAGGAATGAAAAAGTAGTGAAGGACTCAAAAAGTATGGAAAGAGAAGCATTATCACGAAACATCTGTTATGGCTACAAGTAAAATACCTACAAGTAGACTTCCCTTCTGTAATTAGGACCAATGCAAAAATGCATAAAACAGAAAAATTGTACATCAATAAGGTCTCAAAAAAGAGTAGATAAATTCTACAGAAAACCAAGATAAGAAAAACCAAAACTTGTGATAAGAGTCCTGATTATCTAGTATGCTATTGCCTACACAAGTTTGAAGAGACTAAATTTCTTGATTGCAGTATATTTGTTTCAAAGGCTTTGATGGTCTCCTGTTGTATGTATTTGCCCTTACTATGAGGTGAAAAACTCAGAGTTTGGGACATTTTCTACTATTGACTGCTGGACAACAGTTGTGAAGGGGAGAAGGAATGGATGCCCCTCGTCCTCTTTTCCTCAGCACTCTTCTGTGTTCCTTGGAGCAGCATGGTCTCTCAAGTGCACACTCGACAAGGATGAAAAAAATGTTTTCAGTTAAATCTATTGTCAGGTTTGGGTTTTAACCCATTTTCTCACTCCCACTTACATTTGCAGAGAAGGCATTATTATCCTTCCTAGTGTGGATAGTATTCTACTTCCTATGCTCACATGGGGGACCACATGGGGAGCTTCCTTTAATAAATTCACAAGTAACAGGTTGACTTGTGAATCCCATATTACTTGTGTTGCCAGAACTGTTTTGACTTCTCACCTTAAACTGGGCTTTAAAACGTATTTTCTGGCCTGTAGCTTATAATAGTAGGCAAAACAACCAGTGTGAATTGTTGCAAGGCTCCTTCTGGTATTTTTCTACCAATATTAAGAATACCAGTGCAAAATCCATACTCTCCTCACACTTCTACTGAACATAATGCTGCCACAAAGGCTTTGTAAATTCCTGGATCTCACATGACCTATGCTCTGATATCTCTGCTCTATTATAACGCCTGACCTGCTATTTTGAGGTAACTCTGGTACTTGCGAAATTTAGAGGCACTTGATATTTCCCTAAACCCTTTTGGCTGGTAGCAGCCTCTGCACAGCTATTTGCCATCTGAGTGCAATCATAAGCAGATGCCAAGTGATTGTCTCTGGTAAATGCTTGGCTCTGGCCCACCTGACCCCCAGGGTAACCCACTTTTTTTGTGGCCAGGCTAGTGACAGAGTTGTCAGGTGTGACTAAACAGCACTACTTATTCTACTTTGTTCTGCCAGAGAAAAGCTGGACTGCAACACAAGTTCAGAACATACCTCTACAGGGGCAACAATATGTACATGAAGAATCATTGAAACATTGTTAGAGCTGTGCAAGAGCTCCTACCTCACTTGCTTCACTGACAGTGTGAGCAGAACAGGATGGGGACATATGTCAGATGGTGGAGTTTGTAGGGAGGGCTCCAGTGTGTCCCCAGTCTCAGTGATGGGTGTTCAGCACACCTGCCTCCTCTTGGACTAATGGGGAGGAGAGCACGTATACATCTGGAGGCTCTGCCCTTCATCCCCACCTTAAGTACCGTAATCACTGTCAAAAGTGAAGAATGTTCTCAGAACATTACCAGCAGCTTTAGACAGATTAGGTGAGTTGTGTACTTTGTCTGATAATACTGATTATACAGAAAAGAGAACAGAAATTACAATGCTTAACACTTTGTACTACGACCAAATCAGAAATTGAGTTGTTTGGGGAAAAAAATCACAGTGCTATCTCTTCACTAAAATCAGATGTCTGCTGTAAATAAGACAGATACAAAACTTTCTGAAAGAAGAGCTCACTATAATCCTTCGTAAATGAATTGCTAGCCAACTTAAATATATAATTTGCAAGTAGCTACAACTATAATTATTGAGTCAAAACCCAGATGGGAATACTACATGTGAAAAATCAAATTCTGACTTCATATTGATTAAAAATATAGAGATAACTAATTTTAGGACTACATTTAAATACTTGCTTGAATATTTTAATAACATTCCCCATTTTCAAACATATAATCCCAATAAAATTAACATCTAAGTGTTTTCTAAATGGCAAATTGTTATAACTGCCATTTAGAGACCATGACTACAGAAAGAAGAAAAGATCTTAACTCAGGAAGAACAGTCAAAAATTAATGAAGCTTAGAGGTATGGCAGGCAAGCTCTGACTGAGATCAGGAAGTTTTTCAGACTAAACGCTGTTAGCAGTGCAGGCATCACAGCGACACTTGATTTACATGTTCTTTTACATTTAAAAGCATGGTGTAAACATGAACAATTCACCAAAAATTTCTGTAGAATAGATAAATACTATAGACAAACTAGCTAAGAAGCAGAAAAATGAAGAGATGTATTTTGAAAATTTTGAGCAACCATAGCATTTCTGAAAGCATTTTAGACCTTTACTTGACTGGTATATATTTTGTATCAGTGCATATTTTCTGGTGAGAAGTCCTGAATCAATGACATTAAGAAGCTTTGTACTGCATTACTATAATTAAATTTTTAATTGTAATTTGGATTTGAGTACTATTCAGACATGGCTGATATTTTCAGTGTTCATGCAAACCAGCATCTTCCTACTACTGCTCTGGGACCAGGGAACTCTGAGGGTTGACTTCAATCAGTCTCACATGTTTTTGCACAGAGAATAGATAATCCATCACTGCACCTGCTCTTGGCCAACTTCCCACCAACCACCCTGGCTCCCTGGAGCCAGGAAGGTAGTAAAGGTGCATCTGGATTAACACAGATGTGGATAAATATATATTCTTCTGCGCATATATTCTGACAAAAAGGTGCCACAGTCATAGTCACATGGCCTAGGTCAAGTCACATAGTTACCAATAGCTTTAAGTCTCTGGTAAATCTGGAAAAAAATTATTAAGGCTGAGGTAAGGTGCTTTGGAAAATATCAAGAGTTCAATTTTTCATTACTATTAGAGAAATAAATGTATTTCAAAATTATAAAATTCAACATAATTCTCATTTTCACATGGTTTTTTTGAGGTACAAATAGAAAATAATCAGGATTTAGAGCTAGGATAGTTCAGATTTGTCCCAAAGCAGTAAGGGTCAAATGCAATTAGCCACGGCTTCCACATCAAAGTCAGACAGATCTATAAGAGTTTCTGCATGACCTGTTCCTAGCTTCAGCCTGTAAAACTTTAGATTGGAAAGAATGTCCTGAAAATAACACAGATTGTAGATGTGGTATTAGATTAATATAATTATGAGGAATTACTTGGTTGAAAACTTTGAAAATAGACGACAAAATCCCTCAAACTTTGGCATATTGTTTCAAATTAATCTCAGCTGGACCCAACAACTGTTACCAGCTGATGGCAGTTCTGTGTGAAATAAGGAATTAGATTCCAGTGCAGTTACCACTGGGTACAGCCAAAACCACAATTCCCATTTGGAGTAACTGGGCCTTTGTGAGAGAAAAAAGCCCCCGAATAATAATGGAGATGAAACTCCAGTTATTCGCCAGAAGATCCCTCTGAGCTAAGGTGAGGGGCAGAATGAGATGATGTGTAAGTGTGAAAGGAGGATGAAAGCATGGCTTGTACTTCTACTGCACCCATGCTGTATTTCTCCTTTGAGACTTTCAGTCTGATAAACCAGCACCACAACAACTAATAATTGAAAAGGTTTAGACTAAATCTTTTCTACTCACTGAAATGACAAGATGGGCAAATACAGCACAACATATAGGCATCTTAGTATATTTTCTACTCTGTATTAAAATGAAAAGTCATTTAAATGCCTTTATTCTCAACCTTCTTAATATGGTATCAAAGAAAAATCGATCAAACTCATCTCACCCTTCACCAAAAAACTGAAGGGAAAAAATTTCTCTATGCTGAACACAGATTTATGTATGACCTCCACTAACATTAATGAGAGACTTTAGCTAAATTCCCCAAGCCCTGCAGCAGACATCTACACTTAATAACTTAGGAAAGAATGGAAAAGATGGTGGAATAAGACCTAACAAATAGGAAAAAAAAAAAGCAAAAATCAAACAGTAGCAGGAATTGCAACAGGGGACAGCAAAAACATTGCAGAAATGTGCAGTTTACAGAGGAATGGGGTTGCTGGATTCTAACAGGGTCTTGAAGAGGTAAAAATAGAGCTGGTGTGAAGAGGAGTGACAGAAGTCCAAGAAGCTTAGGAAGCTCGGTAGCCTATCATCACCTCCAGAAATAGTGACATATGCCTCCATGATGGTGAAGGTCGGAAGATGCGGTATTATTTTCCAGGGATGAATCAAAGTGATACTTTCTGTTTGTGTATTGTTAGTGGGTAATTAGCTTCATGGGAAGGAATTTATCCTTGCTTCAGCAAAGGCAACAAGGAAGAAGATATATATGAACAACTCTATGCTTTTCCAAGCAAACTAAACTCAGAATAATACTTTAAACCAGATGAGCTCTTGTTATAGCTGGCTGTATATTAAACACAATTTTGCAGCATAAAAGTAAATTCTTTCAGTTTTCCTCTGCCTCATCACACTGAAAGTGCACTGAAAGAAAATGAGACACATTCAGGTGTGAATATGTCAGTTTTGGCAATCTAAGCTGTTGTACATTTTAACAACCTCTGTTCTCTTATCCCACATCTTGTAAGTGAAGTCCCATATCAAATCAGACCCCCTACACACGAGTAGAATTTGATGTAAACAGACAGCTAGATTTAATGTAATTATACCAAGAATACTTTTGGGCCAAACTGTATATAATAGAATTTCTGGCAGTAAAGGTGGTCACAGGAACAGAAAATCTAATAAACTTTTTCACTATGTTATCACCTTTGGATAGACAAATAGATAGACAAACAAATGTCAGAAGGTATCATTTCCATGCTAAGAGGGGCTGCAAAAATATAGATTTTAAATTAAATAGCTATTTGAAAGGCAGGAAAAAAGTTGAATTTAAAGCAGTCTGACCCAGTGTAGCTGGAGATCTCTAGCACGTGGTGTGAGAAAGTATCTTTTACACCTGGAAGAGCTTTGCTGCAGAGCAGGGTACTTATGCAGGGCAGGCAAAATGAATAAAGATTTCATCTACCACATGTTTTAGGAAAAGACCAACTTCTTAAGGAGTTGAACAGGAAGAATTAAATGCAAGTATTAATTTAACGTGTAAGGGACTTTTCCCAATTGTAATTCGCACTGTGATTCTATGTTAAGGAACTCAGATTTGGTTAACATTTGCGTGATTTGGTGAGCATTTCTGTGATGCCTCTTTCCAAAAGTCTTCAGAACGCTTCTGCACTCATTCAAATAACTAATCACAGCTTGTTCCTACTTCACTTTCGCTCTAGGGAAGTTCAGAAATTTATTTGAACCTTGTAAATTGACACTGCAAACCCTTTTTCCTTCTTGCAGGTCAAGAAGCCTTAGTTAACTAGGTGTTCATTCTGTCTTCTTATTTTGCATTCAGATATATCTATGGTTAGACTGTTTCTTTATGAGTAAAGGAAACATCTAAAAAAAATTACAAAGACCATGTTTCAGAGTAACAGAGGTAATCTAAAAGTTGCATAGCGTTAAACAGAGAGCTGTGATTTATGGTTGGTATAGTGAAAGGAGTTACAGTCACCAAAACAAAACAAGAACACCATTGGAACAGCTGAGTGCTTCTCCCTCTCCCCCTCTTCCCTCCTCACCCTTCTACTACTGAAATTAATACATTGATGTGGATGGAGTTTATCAGGAATTTCTGAAGGACAACATTTTAAATATACAGAATCTAATTTTTCTTTCATTTATAAATTAAAAGTAAAGAGCTGTCATCATTCTTGTCATCATTTTGAAATAACAGTGAGCGTTCTAAAGAAAATCTGAAGTCTGTGTTCTGAAATTTGTCTGTAAGAAATACACTCTATGGGTGTATGTATGTATATGTGAACATTTTCCTGTGAAGTTTTTTCTCTTCCTCCTAAATATGATACAGACTTACCCAGAGAAATGGTATCAAAAGGGTTAAAGGCATAATCTCAATGCTGTTCTACACTGATGTCAGCAATTTACGACAGGATGGTGGGTTCCAGTGCCAGAAGCTATGGCACAGGAGAGAATGTTATTTTAACAGCATGATTCTCTATGAAAGCCTGTCATCTTCTGTTTTTGAACCTTTGTCAATGTACTGAGGCGACATGCCCAGATAGAAAAGGAATGTTTTTCAGCTGTTATGTGGTGGCTATTAATATAGATACTGCTATACAATAAATATGATGCCACTGTTTGCCATCATTTTAAATTGACAAAGACATAGGAACCTCTTGGGACACCGTGTTTCTAAAAGGCCACAACCTTCATTCCTTATTCAGATGAAACTCTTAATAACCTAGCTCACAAGAAACTTTCCTTTTAAGAATTTTAAGCCCTTGAGACCATCTGGGCACAAATACCATGCTGTGTCAGGCCACATTCACTGTGACTGACAGGGCATAATGCAACACAAGCTATAATTTTTCTGCATTGCTGCTCTCACACTCCTTAATATTTGCTTAGCGTGCCTGACAATACCACAGTCAGATCCAGCACATGCTCAGTAGCAGAGAAGAGCTGAAATTCTTAGCATTATGACTGATTAACAATTTTGTCTGATTAACCGCCCTCACAACTCACAGTGGATGAATAAAAAATTTAGCTTTTAGGTCTTCCCAAAATTTCCTTTCTTTCTGTTATCACTTCCCCAAATCAACCAGCTGTACTACAAAGGTATATGTACTTATTTTTTAAAACAAAATAAAAAGCAGAGAGAAACTTTCTGTCTACTAAGGAAGTTTTTACATATGGCACTTCACCAGTTGCTCACCATTTTCTTCTGGCTAACAAGTTCTTGCAACATCATAGCCAATGACTATAGAGGTAATTCTTCAAGACTTAGACACATGCCCTTCTAGGCAAACTATCAACAATTCATGTTCTTGAAAAGATAATTCTGTCTACCTGACTCATCAAGAAAGGAATGTGAGTCACCAAGATGAGCAGATGCACCTAAGTCACCTAAGCCAATTAGGTCACCTAAGCAGATGTGGCACTTCAAGGCATCAGATCACTCACAAAATCAGCTCGGTGATCTGAAAGAGCAAGAAATTTCTGTGGAATCAGTGGAACTTACAGAAAAAAAAAAAACCAAAAAACCCCAAAAAACCCCAGAGAAATACATCTCTATATTTGAATTTCCTGTATATCTGTAAAAATAAAACACTTCTTTAATGTTAAATCAAAGTAACTGTTAATACTTTTTATACCAACATTAAAATGCAACACACATGCATATATTAGTGCTCATATTTGAAATACAGTGGCGTAAAACTGGTTGTTTTACCTGTTCATACCTACTCATACATAATTCCTGCTCAGAAAGTTTACCACCTACCTTTCATGTACTTTTTTCCTCCACTTACCCTGATCTGTTTTTCTGCCAAAAATACTGGAAAATGCAGAAGCATAGCATTATTTCTGTTATACATTTAAAAAAAAAAGTGAAAAAGCAGAGGGAGAGGGTGAAATCTAAACCCAAATTTCTAACTGCATCACTGCTGGAAATAAAAATCTAAGTTTTACAAGATCTCAGCAGAGGAAGTAGCTAATTACAGATATAGGTGATCTACTAGTCAGAGAACAGAACTGAGATTTGTACAAGCACATGCTGTAGAACTAGAGGAGGCATCCTGGGTCAGTGAATCCAATTCCCTGCTATCATAAATAATCATGTCATGTAATCCCATTCATCTCATTTGAGCTCCATCTTAAAACCCTTTTTATGAATTTGCAGAATAAATGCATTCATAGCTAGTTTATATTCATTTTTTCTTGGGTAACCTTGTCCTTTAGCAAAAATAACTTGTCTTCCTCCTGCCCCCCATTTATTTATAGAAGGCAATCACACTTTTTCTCAGCTATTATTTTGCTAGGCTAAATCCAGCTCTTTCAGCCCCCTCAAGTAAAACAGCTTCTTCATTCCTCTAGTTATCAAAGCAGCTGGTCTATGTACCTGCTCCAGCTCAAACATATGTTTTTTAATACTCTCTACAATGCTCCAGATAGTTTTAACCCTTCATATTACCAACTATCAAAATTTCATTACCTCATGATACTTCATGCATACCAAGACATTTTTCTTTCTTTGTCTTTCTCTTCCTTTTCCTTCCTTCCTTCCTTCCTTCCTTCNCCCTCCCCGCTACTCCCCTCCATGTCCAAATGCTACTCGTCTGGGATTCTTGCAAGTTCTTCTGGATGAAAAAAATATTACATTAGGTATTTTCTAGGAGTCCATCTAGATTTAATAATTGCAGTCTATATTTTTGCTGTTGTTCCATGATAAGTTATTATAATATTACTATTGTTACAGACTAATCCTACATTGTCAAAAATTGCCACTGTTTTACTATATTAACTTCATAATTCATTAAAGCAAATGAGAAGCAGAAAATGCTGCATAGGCTGAAAAATATAATCAGAAAGATATGCTGCATAGATAATATTATGTGCAAAAAACCTTTGTAAAACATAGCTTAGTAACATAGCCTGGTATCTTAGGTATAAGCAGATTAATCAGAACTAACCTGGCAAGTAAATGCTATCTAATACAGAGTATTAGATAGAATGAAAAAGGTTCATGTTAAAAAATACATGAAAAAGAGGATAGTATAACTTCTTCAACAATATGGTACATGGCAAGATTCTGAGTAGAAACGAATTGTTTAGTATGGCAAGTGCATGCTATACATCACAAAAGTGAGAAAAAGGGCACGGCAGACTAGCCAAAAGCAGTGACCATCACCGGAGGCTTCAGAAAGTCCTGAAGACTAAAACACTAGAGATCCTAAACTCTTAATTTTTCATGTTTGTAAATAGGTTTCTGAGCTTCTGCCTGGCTCTTAAATGATTAACTGCTGTCTTGTTCACTCCCATACAAGGGCACATAGAATCATTTTTTTTTTTTCTACTTAAGAATGTCTTGTTATCTATATAAATAACTTGTGCTTATTCTGACCATAAATTCTGCAGCACTTAGTTCATCAGGATAGCTCCTAACTATAGAGAATACAATCACTTTAGTAAGTAGTTGACTTCCAGACCCTTTATCTGATCTAAGGAAAAAGACACTTAAGAATATTTTCCTTATCTACCTAATAGCTTTTATATTATAATATTATTTCCCTTCTGAGCTAAATATCTCTATTTTGTGAATGTGTCCTTACAATAGCAACAAATTATATTGTGAAAAACACGTTTGCCTTTGGTGGAAAAATAAATAAAAGCAATGAAACCAGAAAAATCTCTCTCTTGCTGTTTACTTCAATTCTGAAGAATTTGAGATACCTAGATTTTTATGGGACATTTCATACAAAGATCATCTTTCACTACATCATCTTTCACTGCATCATCTTTAAGTGTTTTAGAGACAAAAGATGATTCACTGACACAGCTTTGAACAAAAGTTCTGGGATTGCTCAGAATTTTTAACCAGCAAGGACAAAAGGTTAAATTACTTGACCAAGTAAGCTCAGTGAGTCAGCAGCATAGTCAGGAGGAATAAACCCCAGGAGTGAAATTTCATCTTTTTGAAGCCAGCATAATTTTCCCAACGTTTTCTGTTCAGCCAGGATTTCACTTCAGTTTCTATAATATGCTTCTGTCTCCTCTAATCACTGAAGCACAATGGCTCTAAGTGGCTCTACAGTTACTAAATTTTGAAACTCTTCAGTTACTAAACTTTAAAGGCTGTTTTGTTGGTGGTGCTGGTGATATTTTTTGCCCTCTCATGTACTTGGTTTCACATGATTTCACAAAAGTGCTCATCAATCATTATTTCAGTAATACAAGCTTAGGCAAGTAGCTTGATTTAAAATTTACTGACACTATAATCCCTTTAAATAGTTCCAGCATAGCATTAACTTATTATAGAGAATGACTGTGTAATACAAAAATTGAATAAAGTAAACCATAAATAAAATTTCTGAAGAAAGACAGATCTCATGTCAGGCTGTTTGCACCAAAGAATATGATGGTAATGTACAATATTTGTGGATTTGATCTAGAAACACTTTAGCAACTTTTGTTTATATGTATGAGACCAACAGTGGTAACTTTTTCTGTCATAAATATCTGGAAGCTGTGAAACAAAGAACATAAAACAAAACTTCTGTATTTTTGATCAGTCTGGAGAACCTTGAATAGCCCAGCAGATTAAACCTTTCTGCTTTCAACAGCAAAAAAGCTATTAGGATATTTTCTTAAAAAATATATATATATATATTTAGATCATTACTGTACTTGATAAGCTTATCACAAGTATTTTTAAATGCCAAATTGCTTAGAGTCTTTTTCATCAACACTCAAAAATTAGTAGAAGTTTAGCTTTGACACCTCTGATACTTTTTTGAAAATCCTAATTTTCTGATGATAGTGATTGTCCAGAATTTTCTTCAATATGCTTGAGAAATATTTGAAATTGAAGAAAGGATTCTTTTGTTTAGTACTTATATTTTTAACCAATTCAGATGAGCATATTTGCCAATGCGAATTTACCAACGACATTCAATCTGGACAGCTACAGTTCTCACATTACTCAGATAATGGTATGGCTATCCATAAACTCAAAGAACCTCTGAGTTTGAAGGTATTGTGTAGAGACTCAGATTACTGCATAAAGGTCATCATTTTAATATCCATAACATTAAAAATAGTGGAAACTCCATGCACTTGGCTTAGTTCTCCAGTATGTTTACCTTCAAAGAGCCAGAAATTATTGTGACAGGAAGAACACTTGCAGGGAACATAACACTATATAAATGACACTCTAGTGCAAGCTAAGCTTACGGTAATATAAATATTAATGTTATTAATGCCACCTAAAGTATCCACTTTAAGTATCCAAATATAAAATACTTGTGTGCAATGTAGCAGTTTATGTCAACAAGGTATTGCTTCTATTGCAATGTTTTATTTTAAACTGATTTATTGCACTGATGTCCATCAGAAAGGGAAAGGAGATTGAGGAGATGCACAACGGGAATATGAGACGGCCAGGAAAATAAAGAAGACCCAAATGCACTCGTTGTTAATAATGTAAGTTACATAGTACCTTTCTACAGATTTCCACAGTGTGTGATTTCAGGTACCAGCTGCACTGTAAGTACTTCTCCTGTGGTTTCCTGATGTGAACAGGAAATTTTGACATTTTTAAGGGTTTAGAAATCAAGGCCTAAGGATGTGATATCTGGAAGATATACATAACAGATCTTATGAATAGGTGCCTGGACAAAAACTCCTCCAGTGTTCAATTGATTACTATTATTTCAGTGCTTTGTGTTCTCACTCACCCAAGTCTCCAATTGAAGACAATGCATAGTCAGTGCATTCTTTGTCAAAGGAGATGACATGAATCCTATGGTAGGGTTCAAGTCTGATCAACCATCTTTTGCTATTCCAAATCACCAAACTTGGTTAATTAATTTATCTTAAGTAATGAGAAGGTTTCCTTATGCCAGCTGTGCCTGGTCCATCACTGCAGACGTATTTTCAACACTGATACATCAGTGCTTTGTCAAAGCTAATTTCATTCATGCCTAGAAATGAGACTTACATAATTTCTTTGAGACTATGTATTAACTTATGCTTTTAGAAAAATATCCTGATGTTCTGCTTATTTGAGGCAAAGGCTAAAAGAATAAAGATGGCATTCCAGCTAGTGGGACAAGTATGATTTTCAGTTGCTCAAAAAATGCTCAGCATTTCTCATTGGTTTTTTTGACTGATCTGGAAACAAACATTTTTAAGAAAGGCAGTTTATTAGGTCTGTGAAGAATTCAAGCCTGAATGTTAAAAGTATATATGGAAAATACATATACACGTATCGTATCCTGGTTTTACAAACTTTCTTTAGATCATTAGGTTCAAATTAATTTTTACATGCTTTGGATGAAAAATGCGAAGATGCAGTACTGAGCCTGAATCATACTCAGAATTTCTGTGTATTAGCTTAGATTCCAGGTGCCCATATACTAACTTTTTTCTTCCTTTGGGATGCATTCTTGTCTCAGTGTCCACGTTCCACTAAGACAAGAAGAAAGGGAATACATCCTTTTCCAGGTTGCTTGTAGGACTTTACAGTAGAGCTAAATCTAGCAATAAAATCACAAGCTATGTGGCCATCCATTGGATGGATGCTCCTTTGCATGACATGGAAAGCATAAAGACCTCATAAACATATTAAAAATTTTAGCAATTACTCAGAGAAGTGCTTGAATGAAGTCTTAATTAACCATAAGGGACATGGAAAGGGTAGTCAGAAGAAGTTACCCCATTCCTTTGAAGTCAGTGGGAATTATTTCTATTGATTTTGCTGAAGGCCTAACCATCACCTAAGTCTTTGACTCCAGGAACTTTAGTCACTTTTATGAAAACACAGAATCTTAGCTATTTCGGTGCTACTAAACCACACAAATACCTAAAAAGGGGTTACATCCAAATTAATCAATTACCTGTCATGATGGTCTGGTATTAAATTTCAGGGGTTTATGCAGCTCAAAGTTGTGTTTAAGGACACAAAATAAGTAATTCTGAACCATTTGAGATACATTGTTCCACCAAATCAAAATGTTTTATTTGACATTTATTTACATATTTCTAAAATTTTCAGCCAATTCTGAACATAATATGGGAAAGAAAACTTATGACTGTGTTAAATTTAGGAGGAATTCTTCATTAATATTTTATGTTCTCTTTAATTTTTTGTTACTCTGGAAAGGTAACCAGATAAGATCACCTAGTTGACTGTTCATTCTTCTATTCAAGTCCTGAACTAGCATAACTAATCAGTACAGACCAACTGAGGAACAGAGCTGCTTGTTCAGATCACAGAGTATATATTCTAGCATCACCAGATACACTGAATATCGAATCGGCAGCTGGATGCCACATTTCCACCCACTGAAGCTCATCCAGTATGATATTGCAGTATTTTCTCTTCAAGAAACACTGGAGAACAAAAGTTTCACATATATGAGAGAAACTGATAGGATAAACTGCATATTGTAAAAATTATACCAACATTCTTCAGTAGGGAAATTAGTTTAGGAAGTTTTAGCACAGAGACAAGCTGTGCAAACCAAGATGTTGGAGACATACATGAAAGTTTTCCATTGAAATAAATCTTAATTCCTCCCATGTCTCTAGAAGGAAACTGGTTTTGACTGACTTTATTTTGCCTCTGTTTCATTTAATTATTCATATCAACATTTACCAAGGGAGATTGGTCTTTGCTTCAATTCTCATTGCATGCCAGACAACCTGCTGCCTATTCTTATTACTTTTATTGCTTATTGCTGTTGTTTTGTGGATTTTGCAGGAAATGCTACTACAATTTAAATTAAAAAAAAAAAAAGTCACTATGAGAAAACTTAATCTTCAGAAAGAGCTTTTACTTCAGACTCAGATTTATATTTTAGGCCTTACTGCATCCTGAAATTAAATCTTTCTCACTCAAAAACCTAAAAATATAAAGGTGGTTCTTCTTGGTCCTTCCAATGGAGCTAGCGGAAAGAAACTTCCACTGAAAGAAATGTGCTTAAGTATATTGGAGACCTTGCAAAATGGTTATCATGTTCAAAACCTATTGACTTTGACTGGAATTGAAAGTATGCAGAATTCTGAAGTACTGACCTCAGCTGTGGAAAGGGGACTGCTTCTCAAATTTATTTTTGATCAAACTGGAAACAGAAGGAGCCAATGTCATATGCAGCAGGAAACAGAGGAATAGTATCTTAGTCACTTTTGGGAGAAAATCTAAAAAAGTTCCCTTGTTTTAGCATGAAATGGCTGCATGATTCTTAAGCTTTGGGGAAAAATAAAGCAATCATAGATACTGTTGAGTAAGTAGTGTTTTTAAGTAAGTAATTTTTAATCAAATAATGTGGAGTGAATTGTCCCAGGAGCAATACTCATTATGCACTGAGATACTAGTGACAAGGTATTCCTGACTTACATGGCTACAATTGAGAGCACAGCCCCTAGAAGTTAACCATTGCTGCCTGAGATATCTGTAAAAAGTGATTAATACGTAAGTTGCAGTCATGGTCTCTTAGTTACAGTGTTCAGATTTTTGCTGTACTTTATGGAGATCCTTACAATGTCCTGCCCCTATTTACTCCAAATTCACTTCTTTATATAGAAAAATCAGATATTTTGAAGCTGCAGCTTCATTAGGAATCATCTGATTATAGCAGCATTTTTAATGCTTGTACTTGGGCTGGTAGCAGACAATTGTTTTGTTGTTTTATTTTTATTACTCTCCCAGGCCATACACATTTACGTAGCAAACTGGTGATATGTACTAAGCACATGTATGAGTTTCTCTACAGGATGGCATGCTAATCATCAAAACAAATCAAGAAGCTCTGTTCGAACAGTGTGAAAATTTTGCTGTTTGAGGAATGCCATTTTTTTAAAAGTTTATATTAAAAAGTAGAAGATTCTTTTACATTTCCCTATTACTTAGTATTTTTAATAAAAATCTGACACAATTTTAGAAATGAATTTTTTAAAACATATTCTTTGGACTAAATATAGTGCTTTTGATTCTGTTTTCAAGAGTGTTGTGGATTTTTGCAATTGCTTGTTAAACTACTATGGATATAGGTAGCATGCACAAATAGGCAGATCACTGTAGTTGCCCAGCTGATTTCTCAGTGTACTGATATCTACACAATGACTCATAAACGACCAGCACTCTCTACTTTACTTCAGTCATTTCACAAAGGTCTCTACATGCACTGTGTTTCTGATTATTTACAGCCCTAAAGAGGTTTTGCCGTGACACTGTCAATTGGTCTGCTAGAAGGATGCTCACCTTCTTTTTGCTTTATCCTGTAGGTGAAGATTTGCAACAAGGAGTAGGTCTCTTCATTTTCATTTGTGTAAATGTTAAGTAATTCCAGATTTTAGAGGAATAAACCTGTATCTATACTGGAGAAAAATCTCTGGTTAAAGTGTGACCAGTCACACTTCAGTTTTTGCTATTTCAGGTTTTACAATTCCTTTTCCCTTATTGGTAATGATACATCATGAGAAGACTCAGAGTGGAAAATTATCAGAAAGATTCCCCTCTATTTAAGACCAGCAATATGACATATGGTGTTATTTATTTCACATTATTTTATTTGCAACGTTGCAATACTTATAAGGGAAAGGCTCCCTAAATGACTATCAGCAATTACAGATCACAGGTACTTATTTATAATAAGGAGGATCTTCCTCCTGGAAATTGCCTGAAAAGCAAGAAATATGCTGGGATCATGAATTCAACTTGTGTAATTACCTGGGAGAAAGGAAGAAGAGATTTGTTTCTTGTCAGATCGGTTTTAATCTCATTTTCCCACAGCCTAAAATGACAGCTTTGTACTGATATCTATTAGTGAACCTGTGGACTCCTTCCCCTCTGATAGGAGATGTTAAAATAGATGGGATCACAGTACCGTGAAAATACAGCCCTTTAATCTTAGTGGGAAGACCTTGGTTTCAGCATGTCTAAGGCTTTAAGCATTAGAGGTTACAGTAGAAGGGCAAAGTGAGGAAGAGGGAGGGAGCGAGAGAGCGAGGGTGAGAGAGAGATGCTGTATATAACATTTCTAGAAGAACAACCCATTGGGAGTAACTTTTGCAACACTGTTATTTGCAGTTGGAATATGCAGCACAATTGATGTCATTTTGCTAATTACTTATCTAGATTGTGCATACGTATCAAGTCAGTGGAGTTACAAACACGATTGATGCACCCATTAATAATTGTGTATACAAACCACTGACCTGAATTTCATGATCAGACAGGAATGTAAAGATTTTCAGTTCTTACTGACCAGGTCTCATGTTGAGAATAAATAATTCTCTGCATGATATAAAGACATGCAATACTATTGAACATTGCAGAACATTTCTGTAAAGGCAGCTTTCACTAAAGTTTTACATATTGGCATTAGGTTAATACAGTGATGAGCAGAATAAGATCACATAGAACAGAATGCAAAGTGGCTCATTATGATTCACTTTGGTTTATATCTAGTTGCGAAACATTCTACTAGCTTCTATAAAGGAAACAATGACTAAAAAAAGGACACATTTATTCTTAGACATTAACAGCCTCTGAGGTACTACTGAAATTTCTACTGGAAAAAGGCCACTAAATCATGAATGAAAAAACATCACTGGTTACCAGCTAGCAAACTCTTATTGTAAATTCTGGAGATAAATATTCACTGAAATGCAGCAATACTGAATTTTCTCCAGTAACATTACAGCAGTCGTCTCATGCTGTTCTTATCTTTCTTAGACAACACCACCACCACCAGAATATGCATATGAATATGCACCAGAATATGCATCTCTAAGCATAACTGAAATTTAAAGATGTCAGATGGGGCCTCTCATTATTCTCCCTACTACTGCAATAGAGAGTTCCTGCAGCAGGAAAAATTATTTAATTCACTAAAACTGATAATTTTGAAATTTACTGCAAGTGGCAAAAGTCCACAGTTGCATTGTTAAAGACATGTCTGTAGTCCTCTAGCAGAAGGAGATGAGGGTTAGGCGAGTAAATTTTTTAGAGCCATATTACATGCCCACAATACTCACATGCCTGTGAAAATCAAGCTTCATTAGTTATAGCAGTGGTGGAAGGTGTGAAAAATGTTATGGAAAACATGTCAGTCTCAATGGGCACAGCAATTGCTATGAGGCGGATATAAAGATTGTAACTGCTGTATAAAATAGATGCCTCAATAAATTACTTCACAGATGACTCCAAAACTCCAAACTGTGTGGCAAATAACGAGAACAGTGCTGTAAACCTGACCTTAGGCAATTGCATGCCCAAGCATTTCCAGTTAAATCAAGAAAAAAAATATTTACTTTGTGTGAGAGATTTGAAGAGCAGGGTCCTCTATTGATTCTGAGGCAGCCAGGGCACAAATAGCAGTGTCAGCTCCCAGACTGCAATCCTTTCCCCTTATTGCTAAAGAAAGAAGGCTGGCCTACAGTCATGGCTCTAACAAGCAGCTCAACAGAGAAGTTTTCTGTTTTATGTTGGGGATATTCAGCTGCTTTAAACTGGTTGAGCCCTGATTAATGCAAGTGCTACACATCTAATCTCAAGAAGCTTTCTGAATCTGCTTGTGATCAGAATTCTTCGATCAAATGCTGTTCTTAACTCTTCCTCCTATCTTATGTTTACATTCCCTCTATTTATGTCAGGAAAAATAGCGTAGAGTTTGTTTCTGATAATGTGCTTCCTACAAGGACTTGTGCAACGTGACTGAGGCTCACGTCTATTTTGTAAGAACAGAGGAAGAAGAGCATGTGTAGGTGAAAGAGCAGTTTGTCGTCTTACCTAACAAATCTTTTCACTTCTGACAGAGACTGGAAAAATAAGGCTCTGTTAATAGTGGTGGGTTTACCTGAGTCCACCTTTCATTTCATATAGATAACCAGAGACTATGCCTAGATTTCAAATAGTAAGAAAAAGATTTTGTATTTAGCAAGAGAAAACCCTGCGTCATTTGGTCCCATCGTAAGCTTTTAAAATATTGCACTTTTTTGTTATTTGTTTTAGACTGTTAGGAAAGATAAATTAGAAATTATAACATTTTTTCTGTTGTCAGGAATGACATGTTGACTAATTTCTTACCCCGGTAAGGGTATTTTAATTTCCACTTGTACTTCGTTTGTCTGAATTGTCTAATAAAATATTTGCTAATCTGACACAATTTGAGTTTTCTCCAATTTCCTATAATCAATTTTAAAAAACATGTTTGGCTGAATTTTAGTGCTCATGAAAAGGGAAGGCAGATACCACTAAGCGAATCATCACACAAAAGT
Source organism: Oreocharis arfaki (assembly GCA_013398015.1). Classification (NCBI taxonomy): domain Eukaryota; kingdom Metazoa; phylum Chordata; class Aves; order Passeriformes; family Paramythiidae; genus Oreocharis; species Oreocharis arfaki. The sequence goes on from VZRR01013082.1 coordinate 1,106,666, forward strand.
TCCCCGGCATGGTTCTGCCAAAGCAGTTCAGTCCCACACCTGTCCTGGAACTATTCACAGAGCTAATCTATGCAGTAGTTATTCCCGTGTGGGCAACTATCCATGAGAGGCTTGACTGAGACCAGCCAAATTCATCTGCCTTGTGTTTTATTACTCACAGGAAGCTTGATCTGAAAGAATGAAGGGCTAACATGTTAACTCATACAGTGCCATTTTTCCACTGAGCTTTTTCTTCTCTTTTACGGTTACCAGCAACTGAATTCTAGTCAGATTCTTTACTGGACTTTCTGCAAGATAAGAAGTAAGCTAATAACTAGAACTACATGTTGTTCCAAATACTATTGCTTCCACAATACTCATGGAGAAGGCTGAAACTGTGAAAAAAATTGCACACATTCACTAACAAAGCAAGGACATATATCTTTAGTACAGCCTTCACCATTAATTATCTCCTTCTTTTATATTAAGGGCTCAGACTTGGTGCTAATGCTGATTGTGGGCATTTGGTGTGCCTGGGGGAAGAGAAATGCCAACCCTGCCATATGTACATGTGCAGGGATTTTCTGCAACCATTGCTAGTTTAGTTCTCAGTCTGTACCACTTCCTGTCCCCTGACTGCAAAATCCAGTGCTGAATTCTGCCCTGCCTTCAGCTGCAAGAGGCAAAAGCATACTGCACACCATAGTACAGAGTTTGATCGGTGCTTGACCTAGCCAGTGATTTAATCAACAAGACAGCATGAATGCACTGATGACGCAGAAAAAACATCACAATTCTGGATGTTACAGTGTACAATGAATATTTCCTTCATCAGGTTTCTTCTAAGCAACAGGAACAAAGACCCACTTTGGTGTCATTTGCTCCCATGGCATTGTCCCCATTGCTCCCCTACTTCATTCTTTTTTTGTCACATAAGGGATCTCTAATGTCTTTCAGGTGAGAGGTCTAACAAAAAAAGCCAACAGGATCTATATTGTATACTTTAAATAACAAATAATATTAATTATTCCCCTTTGATTTATCCATGTAAAGCAGGGTTTATGTGTGTAAACCCGCTCCTGAGAGGAAAATTTAAGACTAGTTTCTCACTAATTGCTTTATCCATCCCATCTTTTCTCTGTTTTATCTTATGGTTAGAATGCATAATTTCTAAAGACACAAAAATGAGAACATAGAATAATATTAATAGGGAATAGACTGAAGAGCACCAGACTCACAAAACCAGCAAGGGTTCTGTTCTAGAGGTAACAAACTCTGAGACAAAATTAAGTGTGTGATGATTCAAAAGTGCTATGCCCACCACAGAACCAATTAGGGGAATGCAACAGATCCTTTTGCCCTGTCTTAGCTTCTCCTGGAAGGTGTACTGTCCTACCTCTCCCTCTCATGGCAGTCATTTTCTTCTCAGATGAGTAGCAGCTTAGGTGGTTAAAACAGTGATCACTAGGAAACTCTGATTTTCTGTTGCACATAAACTTGTTTATCTCTGGACTTCATTTGGTCTGGACAATTTTGATTACTCACTTCCATCCTGTTTTTCAGTTATTTTCTAGTCACTTTCCCTTTCCTGCTTTTATCTTCCCTTGGCACAGTACTGCAATACTTGACTTTCAAAAATGATATGAGAAATATTTAAATGAAAATAAAAGCTTCTGTGAGCAAATTATTTCAGTTTTGATAATATCTTTAGGATACTTGTCCTCAATGTACCTGACATGACAGACATAAGAGGATGAACTCCAGCTTAAAAGAAAGATCCTTCTTAGCTGAAGAGCTAACTAAAAATTCTGATTCAGCCTATGCTGCCACGCGTATTTAAAAAATAGACACAGTGAGAGAGAGAAATAGGAGAGTGGAATGCCACTACCAGAATACAAACACATGTCAATAAAAGTACTCCAGAGAGTGGGAAGGAAAATTTCATAGAAAGACTCCAGGTCTCTTTTTATTTCCTATTGTATTAAGGAGGAGATAATCTTTTAGCATCGCACTGAAGGAGTTAAAAAGGATGCCTTTCAACAAGCACTGGCTATCAATCAGCACAAGACAATATACAGGGCTATATTTAAACACCCCTTCCCAAGATTGCCAAATACTTCTTTGCAAGACTTAAGCAGCCTGTGAACTGACACTGATGTTATCTGAAATTCAAAGGTGTTTTTTCTCCTAGTGCTCAAAGAGTATCAACTTTCTGCAGCTGGTTGGCTGTACTAGAGGATGCCTTCTGTGGGTCAGCACATGCATAACCAGACAATCATTCGGCAGCTTGTAAAATATGATTGCATATGAGATATTGATGGCCTAAAGGAAGCTCTGAATATCAGAGGTTCATAATTAGAATACCTAGGCATTTGATTCAATAGAGTTTCCATCAATGTCACAGAGACGAGTGGTTATGAATTTCAGAGTCATCTCTGCTCATACAGACTGATTTACGTACTTTCAACTTTGGACAAATGAAGGGTGAAGAGTTAAAACTCTTCTACCTAGAGACCTCTTTATCCTTTGAAGGACTCTGAAATTCATAATTGCCTCTCCTGGTGCTCAGGATCAAGCTCCACAGCTGGTAACTCATGACCTATTTATGATCATGCCATCCATCCACTTTCAGTCATTCTGTCCTCTTATCTGTAAATTCACAGTCACACCATGTAGGGTGTGTGGATCTGCTGATAAGACATTTTTGCAGGAAAGAGAATCTGGGCAGATCAACAGTTCTGTTGCCAGAGCTGCTGGCAGCAACTCTAACATCTCATTTATTCCAGATTTATAAAGATCCACTGTGCTGATCTGAGAATAGAGCTGAATGTTTGACTTCTGTGATAACAGACAAACCTGTATTTGGTACTAAATATAAAGTTAAATAGATACTGATAAGATTATCCAGTGTGGGACAGAAAACAACCATCTTGTTAGCATTGAGATTTCCACAGCTCCTGAACTGTGGGCTTGGGTTTCCTTTGGTTTTGCTTTTGAGTTTGTTTTAGTGGGTCTTGGTTCTTTTTTAATCTTTATTTAATTTTCAATGACTGCATTTTACTATGAATACTAAGGTTCTCTATGAATACTAAGGTTCTAGTGTATCACACAAGACAGGATACAGAATCCTGTATCCAGAATTTAAAACAAAATCGAATTTCATCAATCCTTCTTAAGAAAGTATCGAATGGAGTACTACTTGTGAAAACTTCTCTGTTAGCTGTGGGGGGAAAGCACTACAGTAGAAAACCAAACAAACTAGAAAAATTCATGTACAGTTTCCATTTCAAAGTTTAGCAGTATCACTGTTTGCCCCACTACCTAGTTAAATCATAAAAAAGGAAGATGCTAACTAAGCTTCAAAGGGAAATAGATTTTGTTAAACGATCTTTTGCTGCTTTAATTCTCTTGGAAATCTCTTTTTTTGTTGTTTTTTTTTCTACATTTTGTTTGTGTGTGTGTCCCCACATGCATATATGTGCATTTTCATAATTTTAAATACATAATACCACATGAATAAAAAAGAGATTTTAAAAAAGAGATTTTTATAGGACTCAACATGGATAAAGGAACTAGAGTAACCTTACTGTCAGATGCTCTGCCACAGATGCTTAGGCATCTCTGGGCAATTATAAGGGACTTGGCTCCGTCTGTGGCATTCAAAGTGCACATTCTTAAAAGAATGAGAGGTGTCCATTATGCTTCTTTCTTTCCAAAGTATTTTCAAAGCTATTATGGTAGACACTTCTCTCCATGAATAAAGACTGTAATTCTGCTGCACAACTGCTAAACAATAAGGTTTTGAAATTAGTTTTGCCGAACAGCGAAAGTAATTTCTCAAACGAAAAAAATCTCCTAATGGCAAAATGCATTTTACAATTTATGGTTGAACTGCTCAAGAAGTGGCTCTTCACTGAGCAGCACGGCACAGGGCCAGAACGAGCTATTTCAAACATCACTGTTAGGCATATACCAATTTGATACACAGGCTTTAGCAATACAGATGAGAATGACTCTGTCTGTATGTGACCATGTTCTGTTAAATTTTAGCAGTCCCTAACTGTATACTCATCTTCAACATGCATTTTACAATTTATGGTTGAACTGCTCAAGAAGTGGCTCTTCACTGAGCAGCACGGCACAGGGCCAGAACGAGCTATTTCAAACATCACTGTTAGGCATATACCAATTTGATACACAGGCTTTAGCAATACAGATGAGAATGACTCTGTCTGTATGTGACCATGTTCTGTTAAATTTTAGCAGTCCCTAACTGTATACTCATCTTCAACATCAGGAATTTTATTCTTAGACAACTAAATTTGTTTTAAAGGAGGGGGAATTTATCAGGCTGGATAATAGCACTTTTTATTTGCTTAGTTTACTTATTTTGTGTTGGAAATTAATTTTCAATGGGCAGTTCAAAGCATAAAATGATGAAATATTGAAAAAGTTTAAATCAAGAAAGAAAATGTTATGGGCATTCTAGAGACAGAAGTGCGAACTGTTGGTTAGACTTGCTTGTCTTTTCTGCATGCACTTTCTCTTCAATGAATAATGTGGGGGCTTACAGTAATGGATCTGTACAACATGATGAAATATGCATATAGAACAGTAATATATTTAATTGGAGTCCCACAACCACCCTATCTAAGATAACAGCAATTCGGGTATCAAAGTGTTTTGTTTTATTTTGTTTTGTTTGTTTTGGTTCTTTTTACAGGACAAATGATGAAACTTTACAGCAAGTTATCAACTGATATGGCTCAAGAAATAATGTGTAGTCTTGGAGCATTTGTGACTGGCTCCAAAGCTAAGTGGTTAAAGATAAGGATAAGGTTAAACCTGGATGAGCCAATGAGATGGCCTGCGAAACCAGATGAACAAGACTGTTAAATAGGGTACATTTAGCTGGATGCAAATCTCTCAGTGACACAAGAAGCATCACCTAGGAAAAACTTCCTAGATCACAAATTAAATTATAAGGTACTGCTAGCAAATACTCCTTCATTTAGAGACACCTGACATGGTTTCAGTTAGCATTTAAGGCATGAAACAGGCTCACTAAAACCCCCTCACTTAAAATCCCAGTTCATTAAATGATACGCGCACATGATGCCTCGTCTACAGATAATTTTTACAAAACTATACTATGTGTGCTGTACCTGTGACAAACACATATACTGATACAATCCTAACAAAGACACAATTCTAGTAACTGTAATTACTTTTACCTACATACCTATACATACTAGAAGAAACTACTGATGAAAGCATATATACATTAGTATAGCCAGAGACATGCTGTTGGGGTTGTATCATCTTCAATTACAACTAAATGACATCACTTTGGGGTATTTAAATCATTACTCACATGAGTAATACCTAATCATGAGAAGAGTGTCTGTGAAATTAACCTGCCAGTGAAAGAGAGAAGGATTGAGTCTGGAATCAAGTACATTAATTTAAAATGCAGTACTTCAGCTGTGAAGCTGTATTTCATAAGCACAGGTAAGTTTGCTACAGACTCTTACCATTGACCTCGGAAGCAATACCTCTTGGGAGCACCTCAGCTTTTTTAGCCAGTATAGAAATTTCCAACATACTGGCAGAAAAGTATACGTTTTTCTTATTGTTTAATTTGATTTGCAGTTCACCAACAGAATTACTTTTGAATTAATATTAATTATATATGCTTTGAAAGGTCTGAGGGAGACCTCTATGATTAGACAATCACCATCACCTATATAACCAACACATACAAAAACTGTATATATATGCATGCACATATATATATAACCGACATTTCTTTTTCAAAACTGCATACTAATTCTCTTGTTCTGTCAGTATGATATTGACACAAAATGATTTTTTCTGCATTAGTTTCCAATGACATTGTAAATGTAATCTCTTTCTCTGCAGGAAAAACATACAGGAAATCTTAAGAGAAAGAAATATTTGTACTCTGAACCTACAAGTCTGTAGTAGAGGATCCTGTGACTGCAGTTTGACCATGTTTTGATCCTCTGCAACCTGTGTGAAGACTGTACATGAGCATCACCAAAGCCCCCCAGCAGTCCTAGGACACGCTGCTGGAGCACTGTGTCCCTTCCCCACACAGACAACCCTTTTAAAAACGATGTCTCTTGGCTAATTCTTATGGAACACCTCAGCCAGGTATGAGCTGCTAGTGCAGCTCTGTGGTGCAGCACTGGAAGTACTGTCAGAAAAATCTCTACTCTTTTGTTTAATTTGACCTGTTGGTTTTGTGAAAGAATGACAAAAGCTGCCAGTGAGAACTGGGAGTAGCAGTGCAGCATGCTGACTTCTGTTCTCAGGAGGTCCCGATAAGGGTTTTCATTCAGAGCTCTCACCTTCGCTGCTCTCAAGAGGTCACTTAGTACTTTCATACAGTTTACAGTATTTACTACAAGAGCAGCATGTAGCATCAGCCTGCCCAGGCCTTTCTGAGCACAGACATACATGACAATGAATGTCTAATAAATCGGATACGGAATTTCAAAATCTTTTGCTTGCAATGCTCCCACAAGATCTCAGATATCAAAAAATCTTTACAGTTTTGTCTGAGGAGAGTTTTTGAGATAGCTTTAGATTAATTTATCCATCTAGAATATTTTTAAGAAGAAACTAGCGTGATATCTACATGATATTTTTAAGATAATTAGATTACCAATGACAACTTGGACACGATAAAGAACTTTGGCCAAAGAGCAGAACTTCTGTCACTCCAACCAAACATTTTCACTGTGATATATTCAAAAATAAATGATGATAAAAGGAAGTAAATACTGAATGCTGTGGCTCAAGGTATGTCTCTGCCTGGGCCAGGATTTGCAAAAACACACTGAAGACCATCACAGTAACCTACAGATTATTATCTGAACTAGCTTCCAAAATTTTTCTTTTTCTTCAAAATGTTTTGACTGCAGTCTTTAATCCACAACTGTTACATAAAACTACAATGATGATTTATATTGTGAATAGTTAGCTGGTGTTTAAGAGTTGTAAAAGTTGCCTGTTGACTTGAAGGCCAGGGCAGAATATTACCTGTGACATCTAAAATTCTTCTTAGTAAGGGGCAGATCCTACAAAATACTGACCAGGGCCAGTTGGAAGCAAGCCACCTCACACCTGGGGCCGAAGTAAAGCCATCACTTTGCAGGACCAAATCTGGCAATGATCTGATGCCATATATCAAAAGAGGTTTTATTTTCTGAAAGGACAAGCAGTTTCAAAGACAGTACCTTTGAATGATAAACAATTTTCTGTGTCATATGCCTTTGTAAATACATCCTTGCATTAAACTAGGCTAGAAAAGGCTTATGAAAAAACCCCAAACTAAATAAAACAGACATAGCTTGAAGTAAAATACACAGGACACTGTTTCTAGGTCGAGTTTAAACACAAGATTTCTTTTAAAAAGGGAAACTTTACAGACCTTGTTCTGCATCATTAAGTTTTCAGGAATGCTGAATGGAGCATAATGGATCTGTTTTAAGTTGTTGCTAGTTTTTAATTTTGATACAGTTCAAGGGGTCATGTCAGAAGGAAGAATCAAAGAGAAAAAAACCAACCAACCAACCTGTTAACTGGGGAAATCATGAAATCATCAATAACAAATAGAAAAAAAAAAAAAAAAAAAAAAAAGGAAAGGTATAAGGAGGTCCCAACACCTTTCACCAATGGCTGAAAATATCAGATTAAACTGTAGTATTCCTGGGGCATATTGTTTGATGCGATTAGAATATAATTTGTTAAACAGAGAAGAGCTTTTATTTCAAACACTTCTTTCTTGAGTATCATCTATGGATTAAGGTTTGGGTTTGTTTAAAATAAATGAATAAAACATGCCATCATTTTAATTATGATCTTTTCGTGGATGTTTTTCTTTAAAAGAAGTCAATTACTTGAAAGGTGTAGGTTACACATAGCTGTAGGGAAACTGAAGCTCCTATCTTCAATGGATATTAAGTCAGCCTTCTTTAAAAAAAAACCCCTGTATATTATTCTTTTCTACTGTTTTTTATTAAGAGAAAAAATACAAATATTTGTTTAAAAAAAAAAAAAGAAAAGAAAAAAGAATTTTTATACCTCCGGGGCAAGTTCCAACTCTTGGTTTCTTGAGAAAATAAACAAAAAGCATTGGCAGAAAGACTCCTAAAAAGACTGCCCAAGGGGGAGGGAAGGAAACACCTAAAACATCATATTACCAAGCACTGAGGTAATCAACTATAATCTGAGAAATGTCAAACAGTGGTATTCATCTACCCAAAAATTTTGCTGATCAAGTCCTTGACTGCCATTTATAATCACTAACTAAAATATGGAATATAACTATGGATATAAACAAGAGGCAAACTAGTATTGGGAAGCTGGGTTTAATAATCCGCTAAAAGAGTCCATCTGTTTTCCAAAGATCTCTTTTTCCTTGATCTCTGACATGTATTCCTAATATAGAGAGCACTGGATTTTTTTTTTTTTCTACATTTTTTAAACACCCTGCTACTATAAACTTTACTCATATTATATCTGGTCTGAGTGTTTCTCTCAAGTTTCAATTATGTAAGCACTGAGGGGCAATAAAATTTCACACAGGTTCAGCCTGCTTTAGAGTAAGTATTTTAACATCAGAAAAATATAAATGCAATTCCTTTAGTACTGAGGCTCAGCACTGGTTACTTCTCGCTCTTCTGATTTTTGCAAATATTCAGCATATTATCACTGGAATATCTGAAACAGATTGAAAGCACTTTCAAAGTTCTGGATTCATGTTTGGAACTGGAGTTCGGTGTTGTTTTCCTGCTTAAAACACTGGAAAATGACATTGTTCTAAATGAATATAAAATTGATAACCTAAAAAACTAGGTGATTTGCAGGTATAAAAGACTAAAACAATTTATAGTCTGTGTTTCCAATCCACTACGGTGAAGGGAAAAAACACCATTGACTACACCCTTCTCACAGATAGAGGTCACTAATGGACTGGATTTGAATCTGCCTAGTGAAAGCCTGAAAGTTACATGAAAGTATCCTAGACAAAAATGAACTCATTTGGAGATTAAAGAGGTAACAGAAATGATTAAGAAATAAAGCTCTCACCTTCCTGGAAACAATATTATCTTAAGTGTGCCTTCTTTCTAGTCCTTTAAATAGAAAGTTCAGTACTGGAAAAGCCTGATAGTTGTACTTACTTCAACTTCTTTTTGTTTTCTTCACTTGGTAAAACTACGTCTCTCCTTCTTCACTGTGAGAAGGGTAGGGAATTCAGCCCCAATGACATCCCACATTTTAGATACTGCTATTTTTGAATGCAAGCACATTCCTGATTCTTGAAGGAAAGCATAACCTATGTAATGCAGATTCCAACTGGGAGGGTGTAGGGTTGCGCAAAGGAGATATGTCTACATCCTAAATCAAACTATCCAGCAGGCCAGGATATAAATGTGACTTGCAACAGTGGCTCAAATTAGATCCAGACTTCCCCAAGCCAAACACAGATAACATCACCTTATACAAAATATAGGGTGTACGTGTGTGTGAGGAGCGACTCTTAAGAGTGCTGGGTGTATTCCAGCACCACTTCTTGATAAAGCCTTGGAGTTTGGAAAACACTGATGACTGTTCTAGTCACAGGTAGTTTTATAGACACTGTATTTACACAGTGCTCTGACTTGTTTCACCTACAGTACTCCAGGCCTGAACTCTCTTAACTGCCTTGCTGCCGTATCAGGATACAGAACAACCATTGAAATAGCTTCTTGGAATCTCTCCTCACATAATTTTTCAGAAAAAAGATCAACACTAACATTCTAACATCACTTTTGTCACATAGAAATAGTGACTTCAGAATCATATCGGTTATATATATTTTAATTATGTAATGTTTATGTCTTTTTCATTATGCAAAGTTTATGTCTCAGTGATATTGCATATATTGACTCCTTCAAAGGAAGAAAGGAAAGAAAGATGGGTAGAGGTATAGGTACAGTACCTTCTAAATGTTTTTAAAAAAAAATGCCAGGATGAACTTCTCTCCTTCCAAAAATACATATATCGAAAATCAATTCATTAGTTTCCTCTTAAACTACAAATATATAAAGGTCTTCCGTGAATGAAGCAAGGAATTAAGTCCATGAAAATTTGTGGGGGTTTTTGTATGGTTAGTTGGGTTTATTAAACCCAAGCACTAAACTGGTTTAATTTCCCTGCAAGCACTGTAAAGTTAGTTACAGTAAATAAACCTCTCTAACATACACCCTGACATTCAGAGAGGGAGAGAAGGGGGAGAGGAAAGGAATAAGAGAGGGAGAGGAAGGTAGAGAAGGAGAGGTCTGACTTGCTTTAGTATCTTTTCCTGCTCCTTGTGCAAGGAACCTCTCCCTTTCTATGTGGCTGAGCTCTGCACTGCAAAAAGCAGCATCTGAAGAAATCTAATCAGTACCTTCCACACAGTACAGGAATTTACACGGATTTGTGCCTTGGATTTATTAGCTTATTGTAAGCCTTTAAACAGGTTTCCTCCATTAAAATTAATTAAAAGCTCCTGTTGACTGCTTCCCACTCTGAAAAGAAGGTGGAGAATCTTATTCTCTTAACTTTGTTGGTTGTTTATTTATCTTTTATGGGGTTTTATATCATGTTCAAGAGAGGTCTCTTCAGCTGCTTGACTTCCTTTTGCGATCTGCTATTTTTTGTTCACACACCATCCCCACGCACCCAGCCCCCCGCAGTATTTGTTCTTATTTTGTCAGGTCCTCGTCTAACTCGTCAGGTTTCTGAGCGGCTCCTTTGTATTCCCAAATCCTGATCCGATTCTCTTAACCTCGCCCCCACCCACTCACCGCCAGCCCCGCTCCGGAGGCTGCTGATGGGGATCTGATGGATCCTCCTGCCGAGTGCAGCTCCCGACTCTCCCCGTAGATGCCTAAACACTTGGCAGCGCCGAACTAAGCCGACTACCTCTTCCAAGCAAGGCTCACCTCTAAAGGTCCCGTTTCTTCCAACCACCTCCCAAACAGAGCCGCTGATGGTGCTCACACAGGCGCTCTGCCGGTGCCCCTGCCGCAGGGGTAGTCCTCGACTCTCCCCTCCCCACGGGGTGGGGGCCAGGCTCGGCACCCTCCCGCTTGGCAGTGAAACGCGACCGGGGACTCGGGACCTCGCTGCAGCTGCCAGCTCCGAGTCCCGCTCCTGAGCCACACGCTGGCACAAAATAGCTCGGGGACCCTGCTAGCGCTTGCCGCCGGCCATTCATAAATCCGTACTTGTGTGTGCCCGGCGCTGCGGACATGGGGCTCTAACGTGGCGAAGGCGGTATTTCTGACACAGCCTGATCCCGGCACCTCAACTTTGCCATCTGGGAGAAAGCAAAGGGCACCGCGGCTTTAGATCGCCCGGGGCTAGCATTGCCAGAAAGGAAAAGCGTGAGAAATGAAATCCCAACTGTACCTGGCGGCGTCTGGGAATCCCTCGCCGGCACCGATCGTAATCCCCCTCCGCGCCTCTGGCCCCCCACACCAAAACTTTGCCGCCGCCGCTCCTCGGTGGTGGCCGCCGCCGCCCTCCNCGAGGCGGCGGCATCGTCCTACCCCCTGCTCCGCCACCTCCTCCTCCGGCGCGCAGCCCACGGCTCTGGCATTCCCAACGCGCTTTCTCTCCTCGATTCGCTCTCTCTTTTCCCCGCCGATCCTCCTTCTCCGGTAAAAAAATAAACGAGAGGGGACCGCGGCTACGCTTGGTCTTGGGGTTTCTTTCTTTCTGTTTGTTGTTTTCTTGGGGTGTTTTGGGGTTTTTTTTCTCTTTCTGTCCTCTGGAAATGATGAAAAGATCACATGAGGAGCAAGCACGGCGACCCAGGACCTTCGTAAGTCGGAGAAGGCATCGGACACATGTATGTGAGTACGTGTGAGTGTGTGTCTGGCTCTCTCCAAGTCCTGCGCCTGCCTCCAGCCAGGATTGCAGGCTGATCTTAGCAGTAATGATGCCTCACATCTCACTATTCCCTGCTAATGTAAGTCGTGCCTTTTTTTCCTCCCTGCCTGACACCCCAGGGAGATGTTTACAGTAATGAATTCAGTTGATAGCCATCTCTCTCTCTCTCCTGGAGTCCCTCCCACATTTCTAGTTTAAAGAATGCTTGGAAGGCAGGGCTGCAACCTAAAGCTTTCCAAGAGGAAAAGTCGGGCTAGATTTTCTCTTTTTCTTCTTTCCTTATTTCCCTCCCCGTCCCCCCCGCTCCCCCTCCCCCGGCCGCTTTTAACCCCTAGGTTGCCGAGGACAATTTCGCATGCTTCATCCGTTTGGACTCGCCCTCTCCTCCGCTTTCAGCAACGGGAACCAAGCGGGCGGCGCTGCCCGGAGGGATGTACGGGCTGCGCAGACCCCGGGACGGCGCTGCGGGAGAGGGAGGTGCGGGTATCGCCGCCCTTCGCGGCGGGACTGCCCCGGCACTGCTGCTCCGGGGACTCTCGGCGTGTATCAGAGCGTATCGGAAGGGAAGCCGGGAAGTGAGCTGAAAAACTCCCCGCGCTGCGGGTCTGGGAGATGCCCTCTCTAGCAATAATTACAGCCGTGCTCTCCACCAACATGGCGATATTTCATGTGCAGCCGCCGCCAAGCCCGCCTCCCCCACCCCCTTCTTTTCCTCTCCTTCCTCCCTTGCGAACTTTTAGATAGGCAGTACCAGTACGCAACAAATATAACACAGAATAAAAGAATCTCCAGCCCTTAGGGAAGAGACGGACCTCCTCTAGTATTCTGTCGGATTTTCATCATCAGTCATAAAGACTTAAAAACCGCTGGAGAAACCGCCTTTTACCCTAAAGCGGTAAAAACACCCACTCCTCCCACCTCCCTACTTCTCCTGTGCACATTCAGTCCGTGTGCATATGTGTGTGTGTGTGTGCGTGTGCGTGTGCGTCCATGCCGGGCTCTCTGCGCTTTTTTCGGAGTAACCCTTCCGCCGCCGTCCAGCTCCCTAGTAGGCTACTGCCTTGTCCTGGCAAGTCCACTTAGAGACAAGGCTATTTAATATCGAGAAGCACTCGAGAGATAGGATACAGCCGTCAAGGTAGGACGCTGGGTGTGCGAAGAGAATTTGCCTCAAACTCCTCCATTAGTAAAGAAAACGCACAGGGCAGCTTTTTCTGCAAGTTACTTTAAGAAAAGGGCTGGGAATGGATGGAGGAGAGTGAGCTGATCAATGCCATGTGTCGAGGAAAAAGAAAAGGGAACCGAAGTGCCTCGGGGTTGGCTTGCCCCTCACCCCTGGCTGCTCGGTGGCTTCTATTTGCTCGGCTGTACCTCAAAAGCTGAATCACTCGCCATTAGTTCCGCGCCTCCTTCGCCCTTCGCTTGGGGGGGCTAAACTACTCACGACTTCAAAGGCTCAGTAAAGCCGTACCGAGGAGCCCCGGCGAGGGTCAGCCCAGCCGCGGCGTGCTCGGCGCAGCTCTTGCCCCAGCACTCGCCCTGCCCTCCACCCTCTACCCTCCAAGGGAGCTTCGGAGAGTCCCCGCTTTTGGAGAGCCCGGAGCCGAGCCGAGGCGAGCCGAGCCGCACCGCGCCGCTTGCTCGCTCGGAGAAGGACTTGTGCCCTCACCTACGCGCAGTGATGGGGGTGGGGAGCGAGCACGGAAGAGGGAGCGCAGGTAGCCTGGCATTTCTCAGGGGACTCAGCAAGAGGAAGGGAGTTAAGGACGGGACTCCACTTCCCTCCCTGCTCTACGCCGCCAGGATGGAGGGGAGGCAGCCCGGGGCCCTTCACGGGTCCCAGCCGGGCGGGAAGAAGAGGGTGTGACACGGGTCAGTCCCGCGGTCAGAGCCTTCATCCCCGCCTCGGAGCAGGGGCTGCTCTGAAGTCGAGTCTGCTCGCAGCTGCCGGCTGGTCCCGAGGGATGAAAAGATCAGGAGCCCCGTAGAGTACAAAGGCTAATGAACAACCTTTTTCAAAGGCCGTTCTAGGTATTTTATGACTTTTTAAGATTTCTTTCTTTCTTTATTTATTTTACTTTATTTTTAAGCCTCTGCATACTTTTCAGACCTCTTATTTGAGCATGATTTACATCTCTTTCATGAAGCTGATGGAGAATCAGTTTATTTTCTGGCGAAAAAAACACCTCTTTTTCTCATACTCAGTCCACCTGTCCCTCAGTTTTTCACGTCCCCGATACTAGCAACCTGTCGTCAGTACAGAAGGCAGAGCTGGCCATTGTTGATCATAGATATTTCTACCCTCTGTGCCCCCAGTCACGGAGGAAAGTGGGAATGTTGAAAACTTCTGCAAGGCTGCAGGCAGTTGCCCTGCTCCACGGTCTCAGAGGGATTAGGCGGAATTATTCCTGTTCCTCTCCCTGTCCCTGGACCCTCAACCAGCCCATACTTCAAATCAGTGAATGATACTCAGTACACGTTTTGGTCAAACCAAGGTCGTGTCAATCCAGAAAGTGACTTAATCAGGCGTTACCTGTTCCTGCGGAAGTGAGTTCCTTCTCGGTAGGTCACCCAAAGCCCACCGGGTCCGGCAGGTTGAAAGGCGAGAAGGTGGCAGAACAGCTGGGCTCCGGCATGGTACTGTTTTAAGGATCACCACCGAGGTCTCTGTTTTCCATAGCTGCCAGCGGTCACCACCACCCAAGGTTTCTCTCAAGGAAAGGAGGAAAGAAATTATCTTCCCAAATTGCTCTCCAGCCGGTCATTTGACCCTGACACCCACCGATGACACTGAAGAACACCCCGTTGAAGCGGCTAAACGCCTCGTAATTTCCTGTCTTGTCTTCCCCCGGGCGGCCCCGGCGCACCGCCGCCGAGCGATCTTATCGCCGTGCGATCATTATTCGCCGGTGACAACCAGAGATGCAGAGCCCCTAAGTGAGGGTGACAGATTTCAAACGCGGGGCTACAGCGTATCCAGCCTCAGACATATTCTTCCTCAAACTTTGCCTAGCAAGCAAGTCAGCGTCTTAACCCTTTGCAGCTCTTTCTCTCGAACGGAGACCGAGACCCCAGCACCGGAGAGTGCTGGTTTGGAGGGAATGCAGGACAACACGGCTACTTGGCTGGGGATTCTTTATTGCGTGCCGTTTCCTACTGTTGATTATTTTCACTTGAAACAGATGAGAACTGCCAACTCCGGGGAGCAGATGGAGGGCTGGATACGTTTCTGTGGTTAGGGGCTGAAAAAATCCCCTTGGCAAAGCAGATCGCTGAGGACTCACCTGTGGTCCCTCTTTGTCACCGAGTCTGCAAACTCATCTGCATGACATGAATTCCTCTCATACACATATATATAGAGCTGCTGCACTTTCCTCGGCGTGGAGTGCTTAAAAGTACAATTCCAAAAGTGCCATTTCACTCAGATCTCCAGATTCATCTCTTTTACAGGTTATTAACTACAACAAAGAAAGGAGCAAGTGAGAAAGAAACATATCTTCAGGAAAGAAAGAGAGAAAGAAAAGCCTTTTTCACACATGCACGTTGTAGTCAAAGGAAATATTTACCACCACGAAACTCCAGCATGTCAGAACATGTTTCCTACTAAGGACAAGAAAGCCTTAAAACTTAGAGAAAAGCATGTGCAATTCAAAGATGAAATGAAGTGCTTGAAAGCTTTTCAAAGTGTGTACCACCAGCCCAGAGCCCGATGCCAAGACAACAGGGAGACAAGATTAACAAACTCAATTGGTCGCCTAATATTAATTTAGATATATTTTCAGTGCATTATGGTTTTTGTCACCCCTCTCTGCCCACACCCGTCCCACCCCCCCCCAAAAAAAAAAAAAAA
>VZRR01013082.1:1123851-1159105 GCA_013398015.1 Oreocharis arfaki
GAGGGGAGGGGCGGGGCGGAGAGGACAGGACAGGACAGGACAGGACAGGACATTTAGAATAGCAGACAATGAGTCATTAATATATTGTTATATTTTATTGAATTCTAAACAAAATGGAGTTATAAATGTGTTCCGTTCCACTTCAATGAAACAAATGAAGCTCTTGACTAGAACTACATTAGGTGGGGACGCACACATACCCAATATGTGCTTTCTCTGAGCTCTCACCTCTATGGTGAGCTTAGCATGAAAATACCATACTCATTCTGAAACAAAGTTTGGCAGAGTTTGTCATATGACTCAAATAGTAAACTTCTACCATTTCGGAGTTAAGGGATTGGATTTTATTTCCAAATAAAATTAATTAGAAAACTTAGCTATGCCATTTGACTGTCCTTGTTTGTCATGTTTCTCATCAGTGCTTTCCTTCCTCCCCCTTTCCATTCAGCACATTGTTGCTTCCTTTTTTATAGCTGTATATGCTATTAGGTATCACCCTGTCATTGTATGCATAATGCTTTGGGCTGTTGCACATCATAGCCTTGACCTAACAGAGGTTCTCTCTTCTTTACTCGAAGGGATTTCTGCATTTAGCATTTGACAGTTTCATGATAAACTATTTCTATGGATTGCCTTTGGCCTTTGGCCATCCTTCACCACCTGATCCCAAGAGACACAGAAATCCGTGAGTCTTAGAGATCTTTTATTTTCTTCTTTTTTTAGTTCTCAGGACTGAGGAGGATATTCCAAAGTTTTTTGTTTGGGCCTACTTGTCAAGCTGATTTCCAGTGAAACCAGGATACAAGCTGCTCAAAGTCTTTTGATTTTTCTCCCTTTCCTTCTGAACACCTAAGAAACTCATGTTAAATTTTCTTAAAATCAAAACAGATCTACCCAGATGCCAGCCAACAGACATGCTGGAAATGGATAAATAGGTAAGACAGGAACACTGGACTGCGACAATTTTTTTGTATTTCAAACAATAAAAAGTAAACTTTTCTGACCAAGTTTTTTCACCAAATAAATTGTGAAAAATGCATTAGATATTATGCTGTTTTATTTTAAGCAAAAAGGCTATAGGGAAGATAAGATTCTATGTATATGTTGATGTTTCTCACCTTAGTTCTCATGCTGACAACGGTTGCACAAATATTGATCAACCCTATCAACTGTTGGTTGAATTTGATAAAATTAAGGTAATTAAAGTGGCTAAATCATGACGTAAGAATCCAGTGGTCATTAAACATTGTTATGCATTGTTTCTTTGTGTTTTTGGTTTTTTTTTTGTTTTATTCATGTATAGACAATGCAAAGGAAAAGAGAATAAGGGGAAAAACTGAAACAACACATACATGAAAAAAAAATTATGATTGACCTAACTACCTACCGTGGCTAAAGTGGAAGGCATAAGTAAAACCTTCTGAGTAACATACAAATAGCCAACATAAATTTTTTCTTCGACATTTTCTAAGCGTTTGCATTGTCATAGCCAGCTTTTAAAATAAAGGAGTATCTTCCATCTCTGGTTCTGTCACAACACCTTTATGTTTCTGGAAAAAATAATCCACGCGCTTCTATCAGACAAACTCTTGCTTCGCTATATAGAGCTGAAACACCTCGGTGAAAGTCACACAGCATTCATTAAGTTGCCCCTTATGCATCCAGTGCTCTTCTTTTATTCTAAGTGGAGAAGCCTAGAAGGCAGACTATCAATCTACTGTAGAGAAAGCATCCCTTTCTGATTGCAAGGCTATCTACCCAGTCTCCCTTGGGAGCTCAAGAGCTCACTCATTCTAATTTTATACTGATTAAAAAATCAGATTTATTGTACTTTCTTGTCCACAGGTTTGACAAGCTCAAATAATTCTTTCACTTTTGTCTCTGTCAAGTCCATTTCTGTAACTTTTTGTATTTTCAAGGGGATGGTTACAATTATGACAGAGTGCCTCTAAGTGATCAAAGAGGAGCCAATTTTCTTTCAGCTCAATAAACATGAATGAACATTAGAATTATGAGAAAATACAAAAGCTGGACAGGAGAACATTATTTTCAAAAAAAAAAAGTTATCCTGGTCAAAATGTCTGAATATTATTTAAAGAGAGAACATTTAAAAATGCTCCAATTCATAATATAGACCCCAAGGGTCATGACATAGCTTTAGCTTTATATTTGCTTGATTTCCATGCATGGCTTTACACAAGGTTAGCAAATTTTGTTCTACACTATTTCAAAATACTTCGAGCTCTATCTGGCAACTGTTAACCCTCTTTCAATTCCATTATCACCTAATTACGTGTAATAGGATACAAGGGACAATGCAATTTTTTTTTTTTCATTCAAAACTGAATTTAACTCAAAATAGAATTTCATTCAATTTTGCAAATGAAATGTATTGATTTTTGCCTTTTCTGGATTAATCCCCAGCTTCTGATAAACTAGTAACATCATTTGCTAAAGCCTTTTCTAGTCTCTCCTGTTCATTTATTTTAGAACATATTGTTGTAAAAAGGATAAGTGAAAAGGAAAATCGGTTACAATTACCTAAAGAAAAAGGCATAAAGATGTTACCCTGACCTTCAGGGTCAAGAAGGAGAGGCTACATGATTAAACCTCCAAACTCAGAAATAAATGAGCATAAGCTTTGCATGCTGGTGCACCAGGAGGTCCCCTTTCCAGAGGCTATTACTAGAGGGCAGAAAAACATCTCACCATGGTACAGACCAATTACCTGTAAGGAAAGAGAAAAAAAAAAAAAGAATGACTAGGCAGATGGTATCTGTTTTGAATCCGTACAAATTGGCAGTAAGCTTTCAGGTCTTCAAGAGGATTTTGAGACAGTGAAAATACCTTGTGAAACCATTTGTCTTGCTCTTTAGCAGTACAAAGCACCCACATCACAGATTTGTGGACTGAGGGGGATAGGAAGGTTGTCACAGCAGTCAACAACTTCAACTCTTTCAAAACTTAGGGCACCAGATTAATTCTGTTCAGACCCAAAACATTTTCTTAGGATTTAGTAAAAGAGATTTTATGCCACTTAAAAAATCTCTTTACAAACAGGAAGGCACTGTCTTTTAGACTTAAGAGAAATGTTATCAGGAGGAACAAGGATCTCTGATTAGATCTACTGAACCAGTGAAAGGTACCCATCCAGGTACCCATTCTGCTGATGGAAAGAGAAGAGACCTGCATTTATGAGGGGCACGTGCTATGTTGAAGTAGAAATGCAGCGCTAAAAGTTATGAGGCTGCTTACTGATTGATGCTATGAAGATTATGGTGCCTAATGCCAGAAGATTTTTTTATTTCATTCCCATAGTATAGCAGAACTGGGAAAGTCTAAATTTGTTTCACCGATGGGATGCTGAAGGAACCTTCTGGTGAGAAAACCCATCTGCCAAATTGTACCACAATTGCAAATTTAGGGTGAACTTAATTCAGCTAGGAGTCATTGTTAGGAAATTCCATTCCTCTTGTGGAATTCTTGTGTTTTCCATTCAGCAGTCTTTGCAATTCTCAAGACCTTGAACAACCCCTGAGGAAACACCAATTTTGCCTTTTGTATATACTATATACATTCAGCCTCTGAGAGAGTACTGACCATTTTGTATAAAATCCCAGCTATATGCAAAGAAAACAGCACATGGGAAATTCTTTTTATGTATTATATATTGACATATATATTTAATTGTCTTACAGAATTAATAATTAAGTACTTGAGGTCTGCTTCTTTGCTTTTGACTCAAAAAGACCCTTCCTCAGTTCATGATGAGTTTTCTATTCAGTTAATTGTGCTTACTTATGGTGACAAATTGCACTTGAAATCTAACATGAGGTTATTTAGTTAAACATACCACAATAAAAATGTCCTAGGTGGAGCAGTTATGAAGAACAGCCAGGAATATACCCCCAGGATAAACTGAACTTTTTACTTGCATCATAAAATGATCCTCCTTTCTGTGCCTCTGGCAAAAAGAATGCTAAGAAGTTAAGCTATTCTTTTTGGTAGGGTTAGAGAAGACAGTGAAATCCTCCCTGAAGAGAATGAAGCAGCTTGAGTGTGTAATCGTTTATTGGTGAATTTTAGTATGTTCAAACAATGAGTTAGAGAGAAGAGAGTTTTCAGGTTTTGGCTCATTCATTTTAATTTTGAAGCATTTGCATATTTGTCAGCATTTGTTCATCAGAGAGAGATTTCTGCAAGCTCAGAGAAGTTGGGGCTTCACTGCAGGAACATCTTTGGAATTTATTTCCTGCATTTGTCAAACACGATTTTTCTTAACCACTATTGAACAAAATAGGCTAACTATATACTTCTGTTGTCATTGTCCTTGGATTTCTCTGGTCTCAAAGGTCTTTGTTGGCCATTGAACATTCTTATGGCCACTCTTAGCATTCTTACAATTTTCAGCTTATTGCTGGACTTGCTGTAGGGAACAGCAAGAAAAAGGGAGGATGAGCTGGAAGTCAAGGGTGATCCCAGAAAAAGGCAATGCCCTCAGCCAGTCCTGCAGAAGCGAGGCAGTGTGGACAAAAAAGGGGGCTTGGTACAGGGTTCATTAGTATTCCCAGACATGCCAGAATCGAGAGTCAGGCTCAGGGTTCACAGAGGACTGGAGACAATACTGGAAAGAAGGCTATCATGCCTGTCCAATGTCCATCCAGAGGACTGGAGACCTGCACACCTCCAGCAGTGACTGTATCTGGTGCCACCCCCAAGGTGACACAAAGGCCCTGCACCAGAGCAGAGTTGGAGAGAAGGAGTGGGGAGGGGGGCTCCCAGGGAAGGATGGACCCGACCAGGGCCCATGGATTCCCCCAGGACTCTGGGTTTATGACACTAGCCACCAGTAACTGCACACCTGTCTTACTAAAAATATGTAATGCTTGATGAACACATAGTGTCAGCTCTCTGAAGGGCCATTTCATAAACCCACGAACAAGCTCCAGCTCTTTCCTCCGACAATAGCTAGTTTTACCAATCCATACTGCATAGTCTATTGCATTACATATTTGAAAGACAGAATATTTCATCTACATATAAGTGTCAAGCTCTTTTCAGATGCTATCTGTGCTTCTCCTTTCTTCGTCTTTTCATTGTTGTGCATGAGATGGGACAGTCTCAGAGAGGAGATATACCATTACAATTTTGAAGAGTTGTCTTATAATTTTTCTCATAGCTGATGATAATTTGACAGAAATAATTTCTAGAGTAAGGCTATTGCTTGAGACATGCAGACTTTTGCAGTCATCTAAACTGAGGAGGTTTAAGCAATTACTGATCAAAACTTTTTGTTGTGCTCCTGCAGGTACATTTTTGCAGCAGTTATTACTGAGATGCATTCTTGCACCTCTGCAGATGACAGCAAAATATGTACTAGTACTGACCAGGGTCAATTTCCAGCTTCCTTTTTTTTACTAGGCTGTAAACTGATAACTATCAGGGGTTGCTGCCAGTCTAAAAAAGCTCTTCCTGTTGAGGGAAAATGAGGAAAGGGATGGGTGGACAACTGGAGGAGGTAATAACTTTAACCAGTGCTGCGTGATCCCCCACTGCAAATGAGTCAATAGTCACAGCTCTAATTTGAAGTTAGAAAAAAAAAGCCTCTAACTTTCAAGAATGTAAATCCTCAAAGCAGAAAAAATTCAAAAAAACCCAAACAAACCAATTAAAGAACCAATACAAAGTAAGCGAACAAGATAATTATTGGAAGAAAGGAATTCCTAGTGAATATTGGGTTAAATTTCCACATCATGCCACAGATTGCCATCATGATTTCTGTTAGAAATGCAGGTTTTGAATCTCATGATTTTCAATTTTATGACTAAGAGAAGATTGGAGTTAACAGTTCTTATTTTACTTTTTTGTTACTGCTAAGGTTGCATTTATTGGATTATTTGTTTTGATTTCCCCTCCTTTTTTTTTTTTTTTCCTATATGTTGAACTGCCCAGGAATCCTGAATTCTGTTTGTGCCATGTGATACCTGAGCTAAGGAGTGTGTTGCAGTCAGTGCCTGTGAACTCTTCACTGCAGGTAGCCTCAGGGCATTGTCTACTGTAGCTTACCTTATCCTCTGATAGAATTATTTGACTTAGCTAGGCTTATTTCAGGTTTGCAGGGGACAATACTAAATTCATCATTTCTTAGGAAATCTGTTCTTGGGAACATGTGAGTAGATCCTTTGGGAATATCTCTTCTGTAGTTGTACTAAAAGAGAGACCATTAAACTGCCTTCTATGTATTCGGTTACTACCACAAATCTAGAATTCTATACTTGGATACAAATGCACAAAAAAATGTCTCCTACTATTGCAGAGCAAACTCTATTGAGTCAGCTGAGTGAGATCACACTGACTGCACAACTTTTGATGCAATGAATCAGAGAATTGGTATAGCTGTGCCAACACTCTGTTACTTCTGGCCATGATGTTGTTTGACATTTTAGAGAAATGTGCTAAAAAGTCCATAAACCACCCAGCCAATTGTTCAAGCTACATATCTGGATTAAAAAAGTTATGGTTGAAGAAGCAGAAGTCAGGGAAAGTGATGATCTTTTTCTAGTCGACTGCTCAGTTAGACACCTTGTATTTAACAGAACATGAAGAAGCTCCCTTTTGTTTCTCAGTTTTTTTCTAAATGATCATATTTTATGAAGCATGCACGTACTAATCCAGAGACACAGACAATTGAACTATTAAGATTCATTAAATTCATTGATTTGTCTTTTTCTTGCTGTTTCTTATCAGTCATTAATGATGCACAATGACTTGTCTCTCATTTGTTTCATGTTTTCATCTATATTCCTCATATTTTATCTCGAACAAAGAGTAGTCTTGTGTCAGGAAGGCTCATCAAAGTCATAATTGTGCTTCATTTATCTGCATTGAACTGTCTGTCATCCGTTAGCATTTTGAGCACTCTATACATCTTTCTGCATATGTCTGCATTCTTCCTCATTTATGTCTCCTGGACCATCCATTACTTCTTGCTAGCTGCTTTCTGCTTTTAATTTTTTTTTTGATTACCAGGTGTTCGTAACCTTCTAGCAGTTTCAATCCAGATTTTAGTAATGCTTTTTCTTCCACATTTAGCAAGAGTTTATACTCAACACTACTATTTATCTAAAAGACTAATGTGCCCCAGCAAGGCAGAATACATCTCAGTATTGAGGATCTGTTATACACCACAACAGCTTACACACCTTTTCCTAATTTATCTTTTATGCTCTGGACATTATCTTTGATATAGCCTAAAACTCAAAAGCACTCCAAATTTCTTATTGAAAGTAATTTCTGTAAAACTGTCTGCCAATAATTTCTGCCAACCCATAATTATTAGACTGGTGGCCAGAAGGGAATAGGGACTGTTACTGATGATTTTCATTCCTTATTTTTTTTATCATGCATCATGTTTTATTTTTAATTAATTAAAATATTGCCTTTTTTTTTTTTCTTATCGTAAGACTGCATATGCTTGTCTTTTTCCTCCGAGGTACTTGTCTCATCATCTTTACTACATCTTATTTTAAAAGACCTGGCAAAACTGAGTTACAGAGGGTGCTTTACAAATTAGATAAAGAACTCAAATTCCAGAGGGCTGCATTGGAAGAAGTAAATGTGGAAACATTAATTTTGGGCTGTACAGATACTGTGTTCCTTATCTGCAAAATGGGTCAAATGAGTATCCTTTACTTCACTAGGAAATCCTTCTTATGAGCAGGTGAAGGTTATCAGGCAGGTTACTGTAGAAGGATAAAATATCATATACTTTATGTTTCAGATTCTTAACTGATGTACATTGGTATAATGCAATCAATGAAACTTTGGTGGTTTATATGAAAGGAAAACAAATGTGGATGGGTTTGTTTATTTGTTTTCGCATTTAGCAGAGAGTCAGGCAGATTAACAGTGGTATCATTACCTCATGTAGGCAGGTTTCAGAGGCCTAGGAACTTTATTTACTTGAGCTCAGGTGAACAAAACACTGTTTAGCATTTGGTAGTTCTTTAGACTAGAAATAATATCAGGTCACAAGAAATCTACTGAAACTCAGTTTACATTAGTATCTCTCTGTAATTAATTTTTCTGCTCTCACCAAAATTAAAATTCCTGATAGTGTGTGCAAAGAATTAAAATAACATTAAAAAGATCAGAAGTCAGGTCAAAAGAGGCAAATACTTCACTGGTCTTCTTATCTTTTCATATGCTGTTTTAATTTCAATTAATTTTATAAATACTAGAAATACTTCATATCTTTATACACACCGTACTATGAAATTAAGCAAACCGATCTTTAACAGGTGTTATATTTTTAAAGTAGCAATGGAATCATCTAAGGGGTCTATGAAGCATTGCTAGAGTATGCCTAATTTGATTTTTAAATGTTTTTATTAAGCTGGTAAGTTTTAACTGAGAAAGAACATATAGCTTAGAAAAATAACCAGATAATCCATCATGATGGCTAATTATCTTCAACACCAATTATACATTTGGGCTTGTCTATCTTGAATTTTCAGCTATTTTACCCTACTACAGATTATGACATATGAACCTTCTCATCCCAAACAAAATGGATTTGTCTCCTTAACTTCCTTAAGTAACAAAATAATTTTCCCTCTTTTCCACTCTTTTGTTGGTTACCCATTCCTTGTCAACTACAGCATCATCCACCCACACATCCCAGCTGCCACTCTCTCATTTTCCATCCAAAACAGCAGAATACATCACCTGTTATCAATGCTGCCATTCATTCTCAAGAAACAATCAAGAAATAGGTACTTACCCAAGGCTCCTGGCAGCCACCTGTGTTTGAAAAATTGGAGAATTCTATTTCTAGTCTATTTCCTGATCTTCATCAGCATAGAGCATAACATGTCTCTGGAAAAACTTCTGAACTTGAACCAGAAACAGCTAGTAACACAATGTGAATAGAACAAGTTTGTAGTTTTTCCTGGGCAGCTGGTGAAAAACCTAATTCCAACTGCAGCAGCTAGAAGCAACTCCATTTTTCTGGTCCTCACTGCCACAGACAAGACTTTATCTCTGACTTCCCATGTTCTCTGCTTCTTTGGTGTTCTGTGTAATTTTTTTGTTCAGCTTGCTTTTCCCTGTCATATAATTTGTGCTGCTAAATGCTATAGCACACTCAGGCCTACCGACTGCCTCTTCTTTGTTGCTATTTAATGCCCTTTGCTACCTTACACCTCCTTTCTGCCAACAGATTGGCTGCACCACTGCTGTTACTTGTGTCATTGAGGTTGTTGTTTTATACACCTATGCTGATGGATGCTGTGGATTAACTATTCCTCAGTATTACTTCATAACTTTGATTATTTATTGCTTCAAAGGACATAACTCATGTTGCTTGCTTTTTCTCTTCTTGTACTCCTCTCTCCTCCTTATTTCCCCTACCCTTTCATTTCTTAACCTCCTTTTATCTTAGCACAGAATCTCAAGCCCTAAATCACAAAGTACAATGTAATAAGCACAAGTGGCTGTGCTGTTATAACTTACAAAAGAAAATGAGAAAGGGTCAGGGAAAATGCCCCCATTAATCACTGCTCTTGCATTTTATACAGCTGTCTCTACCCCTGTAGGACGGATAGCAGAAGATGCCAACTTTCAACTTCATCCCAACCTGCCTATAGGCAAAGACAACATGAAGTGGGAGATGAAATGGCCATACCCAATAGACACCTTCTAGAAATGACATATTCATGCTTTTTTTTTTTTTTCTTTTTCCTCCCCACAAGCTGTATCTTGTAAAATTTTGTCCTCCTGTGTTATCACCAATGTTTTTTTCATATCTAAACACATCACATAGTATACCAGGGACAACTGCAGTCTTCATTCTCAGGTCTGCTTAGCAACGGCAGGTGAAAGTAAAAACTCTGTTCCAGTTTGAATATCTGACAACATCATTTAGAGCTACTGTCTGGTCAACCAGTTATTGCTACAGTCTAACAGCACCTAACAGCAACTGCTCAAATCCAGCAGTTTCTGGCTTTCCTTCTCCTACCACTGCCAGGCAAGTTTAAGAGAGTAACAGGCCTGAGAGCTGTAAGCTAAAGAGGTATGGAGGCAGAGGGTGACAGGCTATATTTGGGACCTTGTGGCACAATTCCCGACCAAGAAGAGGGTCTACTCCTCTATGTAGTGGCCACCAAAAGTCTTCCTCATGAGTCAAATTGAGGTGAAAGAATTTTTAACTGGAATGGGTCCAGCAGTGTTTTAGGCCACATATTCCAAGTCCTTCCCTATCGTTTGGTAAACAATAGGTTTCCGCTGTCTCTGAAACTCAGTAGATGCCTCCTGGTTATCCTCCAGAGCACAAAAGTATTTTGGAAAAAAAGAAGGCTGTGACTAGTTTTACATTTTGGGAATGCAGTGGCAGTATTTTGATGATGCGTTGAAGAAGGATAATGATGGCCCTCTAAAATTAATCAACTCCCACTTCTTCCATCCAAATAATTAATCCACTTTACATTTTCTTGTATTCTCTACATGTCTGTGACTTCTCACTTCTCATCGGCTCCTCCCTCCAGAGTGAACGTGTGGCAAGATGGTTCACAGCACCATACATGATTCAAAAGATATTTACAATAGATCTTCCTAAAGAAAAATATGTAGGAAATACTATCATTTACACTATTTGTGCAGCCTTCAGTGGAAGTGTGAGAAGAAGGCTGCAAGGAAAATAAAAGTTATGAAAACTCAAAATGTGAGGTGAGGATGGAGGAAAGTTTGGGAGCAGTGGGTATCTGAATTCTGTTTCCTATTAATTTAGATTCAGTGTGTTGTTAACCAGCAGCCTGCCAGTTTTTTATTTTCATTTGGATGTATTTCTCAAACCATGAAAATTCAGGGCAAATCAATCACTCTTCAGTGTTAAACGCAAATTAAGATTTTTTGCTCTATTAACATTTCCAGTGCAGTATTTTGTGAAAATAATTTTTCTTTAGTTCTTTCTAACGTAGGCAGAGATCTTCATATATACAGTGTATAGTGTACAAATGCAGTGTATACACAAATAAATATATTTACATAGCCAGGGATCTGGCTGTACTGATAGAATCTTTAAGCCAAATTCAACATTTATACAACTTGTCTCTCTGTATTATCATAGTGTGTTTGGACTAAACAAGTCTCCAGCTTTCTAATTGTCATGGTTTAACCCCAGCTGCCAACTAAGCAAAACTGGCACACTAATAAAAGATCTGACTCTTCCTTCCAGCCCTGCACAGACTGTACATCTGGGAGATGATTTTGGAAGTGTGAAGAAGGTAAAACATCACTTCTTGGCATGTATTCTATTCCAGATGAACATGTCAGCACGTCCTTTTCGATTGCTTACCTGGTGTTAGCGCTCTGTGGAGGGATCCTGTCACCACAGGATTGTTTCCCACTCAGGTCAGTGGAAATTGTCAAATTTTCTGTCAGCCTTTTACAAATCCCAAATACAGCTGGGCAGTAATGAAAGAGCAATGCCCTTTTTAAGCCAGTGTGAATCACAGAGCATCTATTCTGGATGTCTTCTTCAGTGGCTAATCAGTGAAGGCTGGGTGGGGAAGGAGTCTTCTGGTATTTTCAGGACAGAAATTTTTCCTCTGCTGTCTTCTCAGAAGAATATGATCAGCTGAAGGCAAATCCTCATGGACTCCAGTTTTTCAAGTGAATCCATATAAATCACAAGTCATCATGGCTGGCAGTAGGTGTCTTGCTGTGTTGAAACCTCAAAAACTGTTTTCTTACGGGGTCTGAACTCTCAAGTTATAAAAATTACATCAGTCTAACTGCCTGCTTGCTTCTGCCATGTTTTGCTTCTAACTTAAGAGCAGTAGCTCTTTTCAGAGCAACTGATGATAACATCTCTTAAAAGCTGGAAAAGCCTTACAACTGATGCTGCAAAGGTTTGATGTTTTCTCAGAAATCGCCCTTCACCCTTCTGTTCTGGATTTCTGCTAAGGAAGCAGTTGTTCTCACTGATGTAGTCCTCAGTTTCGGTTATACCTGTTGCAAAGTAGATGGCAGATGTTCTGCATCCTCCACATCTCACTAAAGGGTTTACACTGATAGCAACTCTATTAGTTTTTAGATCTCATAAAAACATACAGACGAGTTTTGGCAGTGGTAAGAGAAAAGTTGAATTATGAGCAAGTTGCTGCAGTGATCTCAGCAGATCCAGTGATTAATTGTGTGCCTGCTGGACGTTTGTGCACTTTTCTGGAGGTTTGTAGCAATATCCAGGTTTACCATTGCTTTTCATAGGTATGCTGGACTTTTAGCTGAAAAGTAAACAGAATTCAAATAACTGTTAAATATATAATGAACAAATAGAAGATTATAATTATGTGGCTGGATATATATTTACACAATGTAGAACAATGGTTCCAGAGAAAGTTTTCTGGCCTATTGAGTGAATAAAATGCATTTCTTAAAATATTCCAATAATACATTCATAGTATTAAGGAGTAAATGAGCTAATTACTATTAAGGACATTTAAAGGCATTTTCAGCAATTACTACCTAACCTCTTAAATGGTGTCCCCTTTAATTCTAATGGAAAAGCAATAGGTTGAAGAGTCATAAGTAAGGCTTTAATTTAATTTGCTCACTTATCTAAACAAAATTTTAGAGATAAATCACCCTTAAAATGCACAAAACCAGAGAGAAGGAGGTATTTTAATGTGAATTCACTGAACCAGATCTCTTGCAACCAGTGATCACAAATATCTGTGAAATATGTTTCTGATGGACAGACAAAATTAGAAGTGCATGGCCAATATGCACCGGTTGGCTGGCACAAATACCTTTGACATGGTCATTCCAAAATGTGTTGTGATTGGAGTAGTTTATTTTCCCTGGTGGCAACTAAGCACGAAAAAGATTTTATCCAGAATTATGTGTATCGACTCTAGTAGTGTCTTCCACAAGTGCTACAGAGAGATATGGGCATTCGGAACAAAATCCTCAACAAGACAACTTGATACCCAGAATATCTTCTTTTCCAGGGGTTTTCTTCTAACTGTTACTACAGTACTGCTTTACTCTAGTTCAACACATTGCTGAAATTAGGGTCAACTCATTGTCAGACGAACTTCACTCTGTCAGAACTTGAAAACTTCCAAGGATGCAGACTGTACTCTTGGCAATCTATTTAATCTTGACTTCTTTCACTGGGAAAAAGTTTTTCTCCATATTATGAGAACGAAATGTGGCCAGGTGAAGCCCGTGGTGACTGGAAAAAGAGAACTATCACTAAAATTTAAAAACAAAATGTGGAAAGGAAGACCCAGGGAACTACAAACTAGTATGTCTCACCTCTGTACCTGGGAGACTGGTGGTGAGCAGTGTCCCTCAGGGCTCATCTTGGGACCAGTGCTTTGTAATATCTTTATGAATGACACAGACAGTGAGATTGAGAGCACCCTCAGCAAGTTTGCCAACAAGAAGCTGAGTGGTGCGGGTGACAGAACGGAAGGATGGAAAGCCATCCACAGGGACCTGGACAAAACTTGAGAAGCGGGCTCACGAAAACATATGGAGGTTCAACAAGTTCAAATGCAGGGTGCTGCACCTAAGTCAGGGCAATCCCAGGCATGAGTACTGACTGGGAGAAGAAGTTATGGAGAGCAGCCTGAAGAGAAGGATGTGGGGTTTCTCGTGGACATGAGCCCACAGTGTGTGCTCACAGCCCCGAAAGGCAACCATGTCCTGGGCTGCAGAAGAGGAGTGGCTAGTAGGTTGAAGGAAGTGATTCTTCTCCTCTATTCTGCTCTCATGAGACCCCCACCTGCAGTGTGCATCCAACTCTGGGGTCCTCAGCACAGAAAAGACATGAACCTGTTGGAGCAGGTCCAGAGGAGTGCCACAAAGTTGGTCAGAGGGGTGGAGCATCTCTCCTATGAAGACAGGTGGAGACAGCTGGGGTAGCTCTCCCTGGAGAAAAGAAGGCTCTGGGGAGAATGTGATGCAGCCCATAGGTCCTTAAAGGGTGCTTATAGAGTGGATAGTAATAGGACAAGGGGAAATGGTTTTAAACAAAAAGAGGAGAGATTTAGGTTAGATGTTTACAAGAAATTCTTTACCATGAGGGTGGTGAGGTACTGGAGCAGGTTGTGTTGAGAAGTTTTGGATGCCTCATACCTGGCAGTGTTCAAGGACAGATTGGATGGGGCCCGGTGCAACCTGATACAGCGGGTGGCACCCCTGCTCATAGCCGCAGGGCTTGGAAATAGATTATATTCAGGGTCTCTTCCAAACCAAGCCATTCTGTGATTTGATGATTCTATGATGCTCTTTATCAATGTCTTTACTGGATGAAGTTGGCTAAAACTGGACAAAGTAGCTTTAGAATCTTTTAAAGAGTAGCATGTAAATGGGAATAAGCAATTGTCTTGATTTCTTAAATGTGTCCTCCTCTCGTTCCTACAGCTCAGAACGCAGTTAGCCGTTTCTGCTGCAGGCACACACTGATGGCCCATGCTCAGCTTGTTAACCACAGCAAACTCCAGTAATTTTCCAGCACAACTGCCTGGAACCAATCCATCCCAGCCTGTAACACTGCAAGAGGTTCTGCTTCCCATGTATAGGACTTTGCATTTGTCTTTTCTGAATTTGATAAGGATCCTGTTGGCCCCATTCCTTCAGCGAGTCTGGGTCCCTCCACCCTCAACTGTATTGACTGTTCCTCCCCTCCTTGTTGTCACCTGCAAACTTGAAGAAAGTGCCTCATCACCTCCTTCAGGTTATTGTTAGAGACACTGAACAAGGCAGATATGTAATGCAACATTAGTGTTTCAACAGTTCAAGTAGTTCTCTGTGTCTTTCTGATTCAGACACTCAAAAGTCCCTCCTAACTGTTCTTAACTCTGACCAGCTGAACCAAGGGTAAATTGATGGGCTCTATACCAGAAAATGTCTTTTATTTCACAGAAAATGTTGTCTGAATGAAGGCCAAAAGATTGTGTCATTCATAATACTGGGTATTTTTTCAACAAAGGGATTTCAAGAAAATCTCTGGTTCAGCAAATGCATAAAAGAGAGTCTTCTGATTTTCATAGCTGTACAGCACAGTGCTAGCAGGGTAAGCTTGGTGTATAATTATCACTTCTGAATGAATTGAAATAAAAGATCTTTGTGACGAAATATGTGCTCTAAAATGTGAGTGCTATGTTCTATGGATTGTCCTTATTTTGAAGTCTTAAAATAAATAAATGTTTCCAGAAGCAAACACAGGCTATCTAGATGCCAAATTATTTTGTTTTCATAAGTCTCCCTTTGAATGCATAGAATCCAGCATTTAGCACTTGGCATCTAATTAACTTGTTATCAGGGAGGAAGTCACAGAGCAATGCCATTCCCCATTCTCATAAGTGCCAGAATCTGTTTTAAAACTGTGGAGGCAGAGTACTAATAATAACAGCTTTCTCAGCTAACTACTGTTTCCCTTCCAGCTCCACACCATACCTTAAAGAAACCCACCCCCTAACTCAGGATGAAAAAAAAGGCAACAAAAAACCAATCCTGAAAACACCCCTCCTTAGCAAGGTATAACCTTCAGGATTTTTCCCATTATTAATGTATATTGTTCTTTTATTCTCCTTTGAGAAACCTCATTCTTTGTACATTTTTAACTTAATGGAGATGAGATTCTGGGGAAGATGAACCAGGGAGTTTGCATATTTTCTATAACTAGACTTCCAGGAGACCAATTAATTTTATCTGGAATAATGGAGGGAGACTACTGTTATTCACCTTTTCAAGAGTGCAGAACAGGCTTTGCTTGTATTGAGTAGGCTCATCAAATTTACATCACCATTTAATTAAATGTTTGTAGCAATAATTGACCTCAGGAGTAAGTAATTTGGTAATAAATAGATTCCACTGTTTCTAAATACTATTTTACTGACCCTGAGATGCTATTCATAGCCTCACAGCTTTGCCACAAATCTCATTAGCAATTTACTTAAGCGCATATTCCATTATAGAATTGACAGTGAATCAGAATGAAGTTTAACGTTTGAGATTTCAGAGCATCGTCCAAAACAGAAAATAACGTGCCTTTCTCTGAAACTTTTCAGGGACACCTCAAAACTGAGATATGAAAAAAAAAAAAAAACAAGCCAAACCCTGATTTATTTAGTGTCTTCATGTTTTTCTTTTTTTTTTTTACCTGCTTAAATAATTGCTTAAAGACTTTGATGAGTACTTCAATTTGAGTTCAGTAGTGTTAAAAGCAAAAAGGCAGGACCTTTTTATTAGTTTTGATGAAATACAGTGATAACCTCAAGAAACCAAAATGGACACACATTTCATGTCCTCCCTCTTCCAAACTATCGATTTATTACTCTGCTTTTGTTCAAAACCTATGAGCTAAGTTCAGAGGTGATGCATAAAATGCGTAATTCAGAGTCCTTTATGCTCAGTTAGACACCTTAAGACCTACTTACACTCACTTACTAGAGTATAAGTCAGTGAAATGGAGTGTAAATTGATGTGATTTACATGCGGAGGAGCTGGCAGAGTGAGAAGGTATTACCTATAAGAGGGAATAGACTTTGTGTGAGCACTTTCTAATGCTCAGCTGGCTTTCTTGCTACTCCTCTGTACCCCTGAGTAAAGATGTCTATATTTGACTGCTTAAGCTCCTGTGCCTTCAGTGAGACTTGCTGGGCCAAAGGCACTGATGAAATATAAGAAGCGCGATAAAAGTTGTGTGCTGAGGAGTGAATGGGGGGTTTATGAATAAGTAACTAGAGGCTATGCTGCCCATTCCTCTCTGTAGTTAGCTGTAAACCCAGCAGTTCTGTAGTTACTTTTAATGACTGTTCTCATCTATAGTTCTTGCTCTGCTTTCTGTTGGGAAGATTTTTACATCCAGTGCATGCTGCATGTTTTGCCCTGATGCCTTGTTTGACAAGCTGGCAGGTAAGAGGAAAGCTCCACCATGTTTTCTGTGGGATAAGAACACGCACCTGGCAGTTACCACGTTGCTGTAATTTCACACTCATACCCTGCGGTAAGCTGCTCTTTTGCCAAGTGAGCTATGTAAAGCCTCGACAGCTCCCAGAACTGTACCACTTGAAACGTCGGTTGAAACACTACCAGTACAGAGGCAATTCCTGCAGGATAAAGAGCCATAAATCTATTACTCTCAGTTTCTACTGCCTTAAAAAACTCTCCTGATAGTACACCAATTTAATAATTAAAAAACCCCCTAAAACCTGACCAAAATACTTAGCCTTAGATCATGGTTATAACACAAGCAAGACTCAAGTTTCAAGTTAATCCGAAGTACAAAGAAAATAGGGATAAAGCATAGAGGACAAAGGAAGAGGAGTAATGGAGATATTAGCTATCCTAGTTAAGACTCTGGGAAGACTTTGGCCAGGACTCCTCTGAAAAGCTTTGGAGCATGTATAGATAAAGTGCAAAAAACCAAACCAAACCAAAAAAGTATATCCAGCTTTTCCTTTGCTGGCAAAACCAGATGCAGTAGTTTTGGCCAAAAAATATTTAAGCAAGTGTTCTTCATTTTGCTCGAAGATCTAACTCTGGATTTTCTTTTTTTTTTCTTTTTAAATTGATCTCTTTTTTTTTGTTTTGTTTTATTTTGTTTTGTTTCTTGTTTTGTTTTTCTTTAATTCCACATTTTGATAGAAAGCCTTTATCAAATCATTATTGTGATGTAGTTATATATTTTATTATACAAGAAGATAAAGGTATTCATATGGGTATGATCTATACGTAAACTTTTTCCTAAGTATATTAGCGTTATATATTGTTAAAGTTAAATTTTATAAACACAAAGAATTAAGCCATTATATGAACTATAAGTTTTACATACAATACGTTTTTTTAAAAATTCTATTTTGTTTTTCCCACAGCTAAACTGTAAATAGATAGCTAACCACAAGAAGTAAACCTACTCTAGGATTAAATTGCTATTTCAGTTTGCATTCAAATCTCGATTTATACTAAGAAGATTTTGCAGTGCAGCCAAAAGCTTTTTTGGTGCAGGACTGAATCCAGCTAATGCTTTCTCAAACTGTAGTCAAGACAAAGAAAGTAATTTTTTGTTACATATTAGGATGATCATATGTTCCGATATAAATTCAATCACTTTCTATACAACTGTCTTCATCTTGATTATAATTATAATTTTCATCCTTTTTTTCTCTTGTTTCTAAATGAAATCCTGCAATCTACCTTGAATTTACACAGGCAACATTTCCCAGACAGCAATATTCATTCTTAAATGATGAACATTAATGTCACCCAACTCATCTACTAAGTCCTTCTTTAAATAATAACAATATGAAGCCATCAAAAATTTTGCCCAGTTGGTGGCTACAGTTATTTTTTTTCAGCTCATTGTTAAACCATACCCCACAAATAAACAAATATTTACCTCATTAATAATTAAACAAATACCCTATCCGTTTGTATTTCAAATAGTTAATTTTATGTCTTAAAAAAGTGTTTAATAGAAAAAACTATAATTGAGACTAACTATGGCACAAAGTCTGATTTTAAAAATAAAAGCAACAATTTGGGAGATCTTGTAACTTAAGAGAAAATAAGGGTTTATCACGTTGCTCTTTGTTAAAAATGAAATATGAAGAGCAAGGAATAAATTTGGAAGAAAGAAAATACGCAAGCTAGCTTACATAATATATATCCCCAAAGAGGATAACGAATATGAGGCCACTTGGACTTACTGCTGATGTTCATGGGAACAAATCCTTATTTTAAGGGAAACTGACTCAGCAAAGCAAAAAGATAGAGCAAATGTCAGTGAAACAATTTTCTATGAACCAGCAAGGCATTAGAAAGAGTTTGTGTGCGTAAATGCAGCTAAAGCAACCAGCACTCCCCCCCACGGGGGCTCTTTCACTGGCTGTGATCAGCAGGATCACTTGGGCAGGGTGAGATGGGCCAGGCGCAGGATAGCCCCGGATGACCTGAGAACTTGTCATAGCACAGTCAAATGCATGCAAGTGTTGATTTGCCAGCACTACTGTGACATTTGAAAAGTAGAGCTGTGGTTTTGGAATCAACTAAAGGGAATATAATTATCTATGATATTTATGTGTCTCCAGTTACTGTGCTATTTCAGTGTCGGCTGTAGAGCTGGGATAACAGCAGTGGCCCAAGGAGATACATCTCTTGCGATGGTTCTTCTGAGTATAGGAGGAGAAATTTTTACATTTCTCTGTCTTCCTGCAATTTTTTTTTTTTAAATCTGGGGATACCACATTGTGTCCCTAAGATGTACAATCAGCATGAAAAATGACAGAAAATGAGTAAGAATGATGGAAGTTATTTCATACAGTCATTGGAGATATAGATTGACCTTGGCACATATTAACATAGGAGTTCAGGAAGTAGATTCAGATTATGAACTCCTGTAGGATGAAGCCCTAGCAATACTTCGTAAAGAATTAATTATCTAGATTTAGTAATTTTTCTTTCTCCTGCTTCATCTAACCAATTTTCTAGGGGAGTTTTGACTAAAATTCTATCTGAATTGTAGGGTGAGGCTTTAGTTCATTTCTGTTTGACAGACTTTGACCAGTTAAATTTGAAGATACCAGAATTCACCAAACAAAATTAAAAGCTATTTTTGAACACCTTCATTTCCTCACAGTGTTAGTAAATATCTTCAACAGTTTTTCCACTAAATTCATCAGCACTGGTATCAGGCATGGGAAGAATTGTAAACCTGAATAACTGCCTTTAAGCTGTTAGCAATGTTATGTAATTTAAGAACAACAAGGTTTTGAGTGCATTAACTAATTTTCTGCTTTGTAGAAGCCTTAATAGCCCTTGCATGGGTAAATCAGGCATTAACACTACCCTTATACTTAAGTTCCCATATATGAAAAAAAGGGGAACATTAGCCAAATCCACCTGCCGGTTTAAGCCAGGATTCTTTTTTATAAAGAGAGTGCTTAGCTATTTGTAGCTGTTTGTTGCATAGTTGCTTATTGACTATGATCCTGACTTACTTGAGAACTGTTTTTTAAAAGCAGATTCATTGCTAGAGTGTTTTCAAAGATACCTCACCTTTCTAAGTTAGTTCTGCACCTTTAGGATCTGAAGTATTTAAAAGTCTGATGTCTGAGGTTTATAAATTGATGTAATCCTGGCCTTTTGTTCTTGTTCTTTTGTTTTTAAGGACAGACTGTTGTATTAAGTTTTTGTTCAGGGATGCATATTTTTTGGGTGAAGAAAAATATGCCTTCAAAGGTACAAAGCCATACTAAAATCTAGGACCCACATTCTCTTATGATTCAACTACGTATCTTCACTGAAGTAAAAAGAGGTGCTCCAGATTGTCAGAAGTGTGAAATGAGAAAAGGATCCTTCCCTAACATGCATCACTGTGAATTTTAACACCATACATATGTCTAAAATCCAAAGAAATTCATATCTATATTTGGCTTTGGAAGCACATGAAATTCGAGTGAGCAGTTTTCTTAACCAAGAAT
Source organism: Oreocharis arfaki (assembly GCA_013398015.1). Taxonomy (NCBI): domain Eukaryota; kingdom Metazoa; phylum Chordata; class Aves; order Passeriformes; family Paramythiidae; genus Oreocharis; species Oreocharis arfaki. Next base: position 1,144,347 of record VZRR01013082.1, read on the forward strand.
TAAAAATAGCAGATAAAGGTATCTAATGCAGACCAAAATCAAATAAAAATGGCATATGAATCAGTGAACAACTCACACTATGACCTCGTTGATTGATTCATGAATGGTTTATGTCCTCTCAATCTTTATGTTAAGCAGAACTATTCCTGATTTTATGATGTTATTGCATTGAAACCAGCATATTCCCTGATCATTGATAGGTCTCTTTTAGGTCAAGTTTTTGATATTGTGTTCATCAAATAAATTCACAGTTTACTATAGAATGAGATATGGTAATCCACTGTAGCAGTATTAATGTTACACCTCACCACCTGTATTTTGGCTTCAGCTCTAAAGGCAACTACTGGTATTATTAAAAGAGAAGCGTATTGAAGTGTATTGACTCAGGAAATGCCTAGACCAGAGTCACAGCAAGCCAGGAAGAGAGAAGCCTTTCTAAGGTCTAGTCTAATTGATTGGAAGTTATCAATTGTCCCACGCGAAGGGAGAGCTCATGAACATTTCTCAGAGTAGAAATACTCGCTCAGATCTTTAATGAAAAGCAGAAAAAGTCTGTGTTTCAAAGGAAATGAAATAGCCAATGGGTCTGTCATACACTGAGTTTCCTACTCTCCATCTTTTTCCCTGTCTCAGATTGTGATGGCTGTAGTTTGGGCTTGGGCCCATGCCACTTATGATCTTGCCAACCCTTTCTTTTGTCTGATATCTCATGCAACAAAGGACAACCATACACTACTAAGAAGAAAATTATTCTCTCCAGCTCCTTTTTCCTTGTGCCTGTTATATCTGCTTGAAAGATACGACATGGTTCTCAGGCAAGATCTATTCTCTATATGCATTAGCTAATCCCATTAAAAACTCCATGGAGCATTTTTCACTTACGCACAGAGAAGAGCAATTTTTCATTGTTTGGAGAGCTCCATCTGCATTGTTTTATTAAACAGAACGAAAAGGAACAATCAAGCTCATTTAAAGCACTTTCAGCAACAGATCTCACACCTATGGAACCACAGGCAAATCTCCCCATATGTCAGTCACTGACTCCCTATAGTAACACGGATTTCACAGCAGGAATAGTCATGGACTCTGGATGTCCTTTCTATCCCAAATTACTTCATGATTCTAAGATCATATTTTGGTTTCCTTTGGTCCAGGCTACGGTGCTCAAGACTGAAGTTTGGACCTCTCTATTACTACTGGGAAAAAAACCCCAAAAACCCCACACCCTAAAGAACAACTTCCTTAAATGAATCTAGTAACTTTCATGCTCAAGAATCACTGAGTTAGTAAATGAAAAGAGTAGGTGACACAAATCTACAAAGCATAAAAAAAGTGCATTACATTTCACCATTAAAACTCACCTACTTATCCTCAGAATTCCATGCAAAGACAATCAGTGGGCTAGTCAGGCAAATCAGATCTCAAGCTGCGGTTGAGAACATCAGAAATCACAGAGAACAGCCCGACTGCTGATGTAGGCAGGTATCCCACCCTGACAGCATTGCATGGAAGCCATCCATTCGATGTGCTCTCACGGTTTTCAGGGTCTACCCTGGTTATCCAGGTTAAGAAGGGGGAAAAACAGAATATAAAGTGGTCTTTCTTTTCTTCTCTCTTTTCCTTCTTGACTATTTGGTAAGATTAAATGGGGTAATGCGAATGTCAGTGGTGACATCTTTCCTTGTTTGTCTACTTTGGATAATCATTAGTTCAGAGTTTGGCTTGACTCGGATTTGAACTCTGATTTTTGCCTCTTGGTATGTTCTGAGCTGCCTCAGAAAGATGACAGGATAAGCGTAAAACCCTCCTACCAAGGACACAAGAAGATGACAGCTATCACAAGGCATACATTGTGGAAGGAACAGCCACAACTGTTTCAGGAGCACTGAAAACTCTCTCTGTTTGGGGTGGAGCTAATGAGAATTGGAGAGGGAGGAAAAGAAAACAAACTAAAGACATACTACACTGTTGCAGCAATGATTTTTCCAGTTATGTTTTACAGACCAAACTACATTACCCATTTCACCAGTGTTTGCATCCATGAAGAATGGAGAAATAATTCATGAGATCCCGGAAGAAGTCAGAAATACATTTATAAATTTATTCATTAGAATTTTTCCACAGAGAACTTGTAACTACATTTTGAAGACTTGACACATTAATAAAACTGCTGAAAAGTTAATCTCTGTGCCTAGTGCATTTCTCATATTGTTATTTATGCATTCTTAGTACAGTATCTTTACAATCTTCCTAAACAAACTCTGGCTATGAATGAAAATTTTTATTTTGCTGTTGTGTCTTTGAACAATGCTTAGCATCACTGCACGTGCTAATTATTGGCAGAGCAACAACAGTTTCTGGGTCTAGGGACAATTAAAAAGGGTATCAGGTGTAAGGAACACCTCAGATAGATGGAAATAGTGATTCTAGTCACTGTTCTCCACCCAGACAATGGCTTTGCTCTCTTGTCACGTTCTTGTGACAGTGAGTAAGTACTGGAAGAATGAAATAAGCTCAGAATTTCTGTATAGCAAAAGCTGTATCTTGAACTTTGCTCTGAACTTCTGATCCCATAGAGATAATGTTCTTCCTAGTGCTGCTGAACTCCTAAGCTATAAGTAATATCCAAAGAGCCATCTCTGCACTGTCTTTTCTCAAGAGAAAACTTTCTATTTTGTGCCCATGAGTCAACAGATAGGATCTGAATACTACTTTGAAACAAAGCTTAGGAATCAGCTGCTCTGTTTCTCTACATATCTCTGACTATATTCTGAAGTACAAAAGAGAAGAAAATTGCCTTAGTACCTTTGAGGATATTTTTATTAGATGCTAATGTTGCTCCTTTTGGCACAGTGGCATAGATAAAGAGAGACAGGCAGAAAATATCAACTTATCAGGACCTCAGCAGAGTGAGATAATTATATATAATGTGTTTATATAAATTATTTCACCTGCTTGTTTCATTTCCCTATTAAATAGCTCTGGTTAGTCTTATCTCCCGGAGAGGGTCTTCTAGGGATCACCCTCATGAACTGTGCTAGCATGCATTCAACACTAGCTCAGCATTAGCTCAACATTCAGTAACAAATAACACTGTAATTTCTTAATGGGGATTGGTGAGTTATGACTCACCAAAAGGACAGTAGAGAAAGATTTTATAGTTATTTAGAGGTATGACTTTTGAAAGTTGTCTCCTTTTTCGTTGCTGTTCTATCTTTGCATAGTCACAGATTTCCTAGGAAGATACCTGTTGCTCAGAGGGTCACGGTCTTATGTTTCAAATATTCTTTCTCCTCCAAGCCAAGAAATTTTAACCAATTTACAGCTCAGGGCTTTTGTTTGACTGGACAGCTGGTTGTATGTAGTTATCTCAAGTCAGTGTTCTCTTTAATTCCTCTTCAAGTTCTATCTCTCGGAATAGGTCATTAATGGAGTAGTGGACCAAACCTGTCAGGTTTTACCACCAGTGGCCCTAATTCTTAGCTAAATATTGTCAGAAATTAGGATTGACTTGCCTGAAATAAACTGCAGTGCCAAACTGGTGGTACAGAACGATCAGGTTACAGACACTTTATGGCATTCTTTTAGTCCAGTGACTTTAATGACAGCAAGGTCAAGATCAGTGTTTTCGTATCTTCTGAAGGGAAATTATCTTAATATATATAATCTTTACACAATTTTAGGAAATCTGTGTTCACTTATCTAATTTATTTTTATTTTGCCATTTTTGTCCGTGATTTTTCTTGCAAGGCTTGAGTGAAATATATATCAGGATCTTTTAAATCAAGACTGGGGGAGCAGAATTCCTGCAAAGTGTTAAATAGATGTGCCATTGGTAGAGAATATTTAATGCTTTGGTGCTCTGGGCCCATGAAACAACAACAAGTTCCAGTGGTGATTAATGAGAATTCATGACTGATTTTTAGCTGGAATATCATGGCTATAAGTACAGTCTTAGTACCTTAGTGACTCAGTAAATTAAGACACTTCAGCTTTCTCTTTATACTTTTTTTTTCTGTAGCCTTTCTAACAATTTGTGGGCATGTCATCTTGTGAATGCTACATATCCTTGTTTAAGCAACTTAAAATAAGTTTGGTTGAACATAAAGTGTGAACCACTGCACTGTGGTGTTTCAGCCACCCTTGCTTCCTATTTCCAACATCCAGATCTACAGCCCTCCTTGACAGAGTTATCAAGGTTCTTTTCTCTTAAGAAAGTTAATTTATACATATCAGATTTCCTCTAAGGGTGAGGCTTCTAAATAGCGCCCTGTTTTTACATAACTAGGGCTCTGGGAGTGGCTTTCTTCTGTACTCTTTGATACTGGCATTCTGGCTTTCCTGGGCTGCCCTCTAATTTGTAGTGATTTTGGTGAGAAGAGATTAAGGTCTGTCAAGCCAGAGATTTGCATAAGTACTTCTTCATTCCATATGCAACAGTTTGGTTTAACTTTTGATGGGAAAGTAGAACTCAGAGTGTCTGACCTATTTATCCCTTTTCTGTTCCTTTTTTTGAGATAAAATTGTCAAATAGATGAATTGCACACAACAGAGTATGTGAGTTTGGTTACTGTGTCACTTTTGGTAAATCAAAGAGAAAAATCTTTTGTAATCAGCTAGCCTTTAACTTAATAACACTTTTGATAAATTGCTTGTATACCATAGGTTATCAAACCCAAACATTAAAGATTTCAGTTTGACACTGCTGGAATGAATCATACAGACACAAAAGGCCAAATTTACAATTCTTTATCATGAGTGAAGAAAAAAAATCATATCAGTTTCAAAACCTGCACTAATGACTGAATAAAGAATTTCAATCTGGCCTAAGGAAGCTGGAGATATGCTTGAAGCACAACTGTTAATTACAACAGCATTTGCAATTCTTTTACCAGAGAGTTTTAGGACACCGTGGATCATTGTTTATTATATACTGCCAGAAAGAAAGACCTCCTTATATTCTTTTTTTCCCTTTCTTTTCGTAATTTATGCCCTTTTCTTGCAACTTTTCAGCTTCCCACATACACAACCCCCAAAACATGTGAGTGACACACTCCAAAACATGTGAGTGACAACAGGCTTGACAGCCTTTGGGGTGGTGGAAGCTCTGGCGAGAGCAAGCCTCCCCAGCATGCTCATCAGGTTAGTAAGGATACTGTCATGGATGGCAGTGCCATATATTCTTGTCAGCCATAAGTGTAAAGTGATTGCAGCCAAACCTTTCCTCACAACAAAAGGAGGAAAGCCTGAAAAAACCTTATTGAGATAGTGAGTTGAAAGATTATGATGCTTTCCAATTTATAAAAGAAGGCTCCCTTCAAAGTACTTTGCAGACATACCTGCTTCTTGTTTCTATCACTAGCACACTGTAAAGAGGCCTTACTGTGGCTGTAAACACAACCTATTTGAATTTGATAGTCTTTTATGCTGCTGGAACAATGTGCTGAGGCTTTAGGGTAAACACGAACTAAAGTAATCCTGTTCCATTAAGACCTTCATTCGCCAATTTTAGAGATTTCCCTTTTAGAAAAATCATGGATGTAAAACATCTTTACTGGGTAACCCTGACTGTGCAAGGGTCTCCCCAGAACTCAAGCACATCCCCTCTTCAGCAGTCGTGTGGGGGTGTGTGTGTGTGTGTGTGTGTGTGTGTGTGGAGGCCGACGTCCTTCCTCTACCTTTAGGAGGCCAGCAACAACAGAGACCCTCCCCAAGCAGATGATAGCAAAGTAGGTGTATCTGGCCCATTACTGGAAAAAGGTGTGTGGATGCCAGCTGTGATACGGTGGAAGGAATGGGAAAACAGCTGTCAAGCTCAAGGTCAACACCTCAGCAGCCGGAATCTACCAGCAATTTCAGTTCATGCTGCTGTGTTAAAACAAAAATGCAGCCAGCCCCATTTCAGTTTGCCTTAAAATGTGCTCTTTACTTGCTGCAGAGATAATAATCATAATAACTATTGCAGATGAGCATTTACCATACTTGCTGTCACTGTCATATCACATCACCATACATGACTAAACGTCTTGAGGTTGGGAGAAAACGATAGTATATCTCCACTTCCTTTACACACCCTCATATTAGCCAGGTAAAACATTTCCACAAGCTCCTTTTGATAGAAGTAACAGTAATTGTTGCCTATTTAAATCTGGTACGTGAAGGACTTAAAATTAAGAGACATTTTCTAGGTCAGAAAGAGGTTCAGCACCTGTATTTTCAATGGCATGCCAGAGCCCTGATTTCTGCCTTGTGCTCCCACAGCTAAATTTTATCTCATAGAGCTGAACAGTGGTGATGAATGTGCTGTGGAATTTGCTTTGCAAAACAAATATTTAACTTTCTACAGATCACTGAAGACCTGATAAAACTCTTGAGTGTCACCTAACCAATTTCCCTTTATTTTTAATTGAAAACAATCTTTATTCTTTTCAACTCAATGTGTGGTTCAAATAAAAATGGAAAGGCCATTTACACTTCTTTTCAAACATCATACATGCAAATAGGATTCACAAAGACAGAGTGATCAGACTGAGACTTTGAAGGAAAAAAATCCTTTTAAAAGCATCAGTTATTTCAAAAATAGGGGTCACATTTATGATTAGTCAAGAGGGCCAATGCTTCCTTCTTGCTTTCGGGTGTAGAGAGGTAAATGGCCAGGAAGGCAGGGTTGGGCTGCATGTGGGGGCGATGTGAGCAGCTTTGGTATCCTGCGTGATGCTCCCCTGTGCACAGGCTGGTGGTGCAAATTCCATGGTGGGGAAGGGCAGAACAGGAACCAAGTAAGCACTCCAGAGAGCAGGGTAGTGAGATAGATAGTTTGTTCCCAGCAAAGACATGGGAATGCTGGCACGAGCAAATTCATCCAGCTGCATTGTCCAAAATGGGAGATTGGAGTCCACCAAAAGCGTTTTTTAATTGTTTATTGTTTACAGGAACTTCCTATGAGAACTGAAGGCTTTCTCATGCTAGGGCAAAAAAGTAAACACATCACAGTTGCTGAAAAACACATCCAAATACAATATTAATAGGAAAAGTCAGTATGAAAACACCAGTGTGAGGAAGGGTTTCAGCACAGGGTGTTTTATGCAGTTGTTTTTCAAGACTTTTCAACAAATTAACTAAATATAGTACTTATTTAATGTTTGCATTTATTTAGATCACTCGGTTTATAGCAAGATTCTAATTTGACAAAATTGTTTTTTTATTTCAAGATCTTGTAGATTTAAGTTTTAAATATTTTATGTTAAACTTTTTTCCTCCTTGTCTCCTCCCTAGAAAGCAAAGGAGGTCTCTTATAAGTCTTGACATATTTAATCTTGTTAAGTTCTGATACTAAAAAACCAAAAATCTTAAATCATTTGAGTGCTAGGAAGTATCAGGAAAGGGACTGAGTATGAAAACGAAAACATCATTTTACTACCATAAATGTTGTTTAACTGCCCATAGATTCAACATTTAATTAATTTCTGATAGTCTTAACCGAAAATGGGGTGTACTAAAAAAGACAAAGTGCATTGAAAGGAGAGAAGACTGATTAAAGAAACAAATTGTTTCTATATTAAGTACCGACAAATACATTAAGATTATCCGAGACAGAAAAGACAAACAAAGAGGGAATTACAGAGATCTAAAGGAACATTATTTGCCTGGGGAAGGCATGTTTATATGCAATGAGTATTCACTGTTTCTTTAAATACAGGAAGCAATGGAAATCAAATTCAGTTTTCATATAGTACGCTCAAACCAAGCAACATGTTTGGTTTTTTTCCTACATAAAAAAAATATTAATCTGTGCAACTTGTTGCTAAAGTATTTGGCAATGCCAAAAATTTACATAAATTTAAAAACTCATTAAGCAGACTCAAAGAAAAATAATCTATGAAAGGCTAATAAACATAAATTAAAACCTGCTACTCAGGAAGACCTTGAACTTCAGATCAGAGGAAGCAGCTAGATTGTACTAAGAAAGTAGGTTTTTAATAAATTTTGCTGCATTTCTGTATTGTTCTGTAGAGGAACTACTCTTCTTGCATTTCCCTTGATCAGTCCTGAAATCAAGAAACAGGACTACATTTAACTTTTGTTCTACCAACAAAATTACCTTTTTTCTGGAGTTCAAAAAATCTGAAAAAACATCCAAAATGTAGCAAAACTAAATATTTTGATTGTCAGAAAAATGTAAGCCAGGTTGCAGTGAATTAAGGTTAAAAATAAACAGTAAAAAGGCAAACTACCTATTTACAAAACAAAAAGTCTCATTTTCCTCCCACACCTATTCATATCTACTTTCAGTCTTTACGGGTAAGAATGTACTTCTGCTAAGGATACTTAAACATACAATTACACAAAAAATATAGCAAGTAAAGTAGTAAAACAGGCAGAATCAGATAATACAAAATTAGGCTTATTTTATATCAGAATATATTTAAAATTTCATTATGAGTTTTGGACCAGCTCCATTGAATAGATTAGAGAATCCCCTCCTATTTTGTGATGTTTTACATCAGGATTATTTTGTTATTCTCCTTTCCTCAGTCAGTTTGCCTAACTTCCACCATCTAATCATCTAAAAGAACAATTTACAAGACGTATATTTTAATTTAAAAAATTGAGTGAGTTTTTATTATGCTCTGCTCTGCAAAGAAATTATCTCTTCTTCTCATGCTTTGCGTCTAATTATATAATCTCCTTCAAATTCTTGGTAAGCATAAACCAGCCTTTTCTGGCGATTGATACAGAACTACCTGGATCCATTAAATTGGGGCAAACCTAATCCTAAAATCACACCAAAAGAAATTGAATAAGAAAAAAAATTAAAGTACAAATCTTCAGAATGTGAGGAACAAACCTGGTTTTATTATGTCTAAATATGGTGTTCTACTTGTGCAAATCGATTGCACATTACATCTGGAAAGTCCCAGCTACTATAGATCACATTTTACTGATATTACCACTTTTGTTTTGAAAAATGTGGATGTTACATAGGTGTGACCACCCACCACTAAGGGAAAGCAATTTTGTTAAACTATCTGAGCTAAACCAGCTGCAGTTGGAAAAAGCAGACAAGCTTTTACACAGAAACTGGCTCCTCTTTTTACTTAAAAACCAGCCTTTTCCTTTCTGTCTCAGAAAGCTGGACTATCATTCATTTCAATGACAAATCTTCCCTCTTCCTACAAAATCTTGATTTTTCCTAGCCTTAAGCAATCATGTCTGTGATCATGCTATTGAAATAAGGAGATCCTGAAAAACCAGCAGACTGAGAAATGACTGAGAAGCTGGAGCCATGGCTATTTGTCTAGGTAAGATATCCTTCTGTTAATAGTATGGAGAAGCAGTGACGATCTAGCACAGTCAGAACTGGATCTGCTTGCTCTGAACAGGTGGCAGAGCGAAGGTGAAGCATCAGCTATTTAGTGTAATTCTGTACGTTGTAAAAACCCAGACGGTCATGGGAGTGACGCATTGCCTTGGCTTGTCAGACTGGTCCTTCTGTGGTACAGATTATGTCTGAATCCGTCTGAGTTTGCTTGGTGTTTGAGATAAGGAAAGACTTTGAATCTTGCTAAAACCCCTTAAGAAACCAGACACCTGAACTGCAAACAGATGACATAAGCAGCAGCAATCAATAATTTGGAAGTTTATCTCTCACTTGTACAATTCAGTGGCTGTTTAAACATTGATTTTCTCCAAATTAGAATCAGGCTCCCAGGTTCTAAATTAATTTTTAACTAATGTACAGAAGGAAATACTTCATTATATTGCTGCTACTGTATTACTTGTCACAACACTAACACCATCTTCTGCTATTGCAGAGGCCTCAGTTCAGCAGCCTCTCATCCTCCTAACTGCTTGAAATCAATAACACTATATTCAAGCCACCAGAACACAGTGCAAAGGCTGTTAGCCTAAACCTCACATAGGGCTAAAAGAGATGGAATCGTATGTGACCATTACTTACATTTAAGTGTAAAACAAGGGTTGAAAAATACTCTTTTAAGCCTAAAGTGTTAAAGTTTTGTTGTTTACGTAGGACATTGTGTCAGGAATTTCTGACGCAGGCACTGGCCAGGTGGCAGATAAGGCGGCGCCTGTAACCGGCCGGCACTGGAGCAGGATCTGCGCCTCTGGGTCCGAGCCCGGCCTGAGCTACCAGCCTCCATGCAAACAGCTCACCTGGGAGGCAGAGAGCAGCCGCAGCACCCCGACAAAGAGGTGAAGGAGAGGCTTTTGCTTGCCGTTCCCGCGGCGTTTATTCTGTGCCCTAACCCACCCAGAGACGCACACCGAAAGGAAGCAATGGCAAAAAGCCCCCCAAGGCTAGTGACATGGATTTTTAAACAAACTGGATTGTGGGCAGAGATAACACAAAGAACCAATAACAGGGGAGAACAGGGGAGGAACAATGGGTACAACAACCAATGGACTATAACAAGGGGAGGGTACAACAAATTGACATGAACTGGGACCAATGGGGCATTGAATAACTCAGAACTTTCTAGAACTTATGTATATGCAATACAAGAACTGAATTACAATAAAACAGGGAGGGGGGAAACTTTATAAATGAAATGGTTTAAAAGATGGGGGATAGGGTCTGTGCCCTAACCCACCATCGGGCGGTGGTACTGCTTTCTTGACAGTCTGTTTCAGCTTCAGCTGCTTGTACCACCGCCACAAATTTCCGTTGTTTCATGGACTCTCTGTGGACTCCAAGGCGTGTAAAAATACTGACCTCCAGCCTGAGGCCAAAGCATGAACCTGTTCTTCCTGAAGTTTTCAACCTTGCATGGAGCTTCTGGACTAGAATGTATTAATGTGATGTTCAGTTTGGCCTCATTTCCCTTTCATTAAGGAAAATGGGGATATCCAGTAAATTTGTCAGTCAGCTGTGCTTGACGTTACTGGACCAGGTCAGGCAGTCAAAAGTTTTGTGAAGACCCTTTAATGCAGGAGCAATTAGAACCTGATAATCTTTTATTGTTTTTGTCACTTGCAGGGTTTTTTAAATATAATATGACAGAAACAAATGCAATGGGGTGATTTTTATTATACCAAGCTCATCTAGCACTGCTGTCAAGTTAAGTTACAGTTTTAAGAGGAAATCAGAAAATTACACATTGATGGTTCTGCTATGGTAAATCACATCATCCTTATTTAGATAGAAACTCAACAATAATAATATTTTAATAGTATTAAAATATTAATATTTAATAATAAAATTTAAAATAATCTCTATTTTTTCTATTAATTCTGCTGTATGTAAATGGGCAGAGAAATAACAGCCAATTTATACCCAGTACACATAAATGACTTTGTATGTAGCTGCTACATATTCCATTTAAAAGTAAAGCGGCATCTGTACAATCTGTTGCGTGTTCCTATAGCTATAATTGGGCATGTGAAAGCGAACACAGCTGCATATCAATAGGTTAGGCCATCAGACTGCATTGACCCTTGGAGGTCAATGAAAATAATCTTAAGGATTTCAGTGGGCTTTTTAGTTAGATTCTGGGTATTTGTACCTTTTCACCACAGATGTGCATTTCAACTGCAATAGTATTTACAGCTGAAGGTATCATCCTTAAAGAACGACTATATTGCTTTCACTTACTAACCAAAACTTGCTTGGTTTGGTTCAGGAGGCTTTTATGCAGCTTCACTCTCATTGCAGTTAAAAAAAAAAAAAAAAAAAAAAATTGCTCAAAACTTTTTTGTCTCCTTGCCTAACTTCAAAAAAGAATTTGGTGGGTCATGAATGGCTTCAATTAAGTAAAGATATGTTTAATTTGTGTAAGTCAATAATTTGAAACAATCATGTTTAGAAATTTGAATTAACATCATGAACAGAAGAAAATGCCTCTTCTAATCTTGATATTGTTGTAGGTTGAATACATTTCATTGTTGACATTTGAATTTGTTACTGGTTGAAGTTTAAGTTACAACAGTGAAAGCATATTTGTTTCAGGCTTAAATTTCTCTTTGTTTAATACAGCTGTCAAGTCATGAGGAAAAGTCAGATTAAAAAAATGATGGTTTTAAGTACAAAAATATTTTATAAAGTGGTTAAATTTCATTTGTCTTAGCTTCAAAAAGGAATGGGTTATTTCAAATTTTCAAATTTGTGAGCAACCAATTTTGTATCTGATTTGCTTCACTTGTAAAGGCAAGGTGAAGCAAGCTATTTCTTGCTGATGTTCACGGTAAGCATACCCCCTCGTTCCCCAAACCATTGGAGATAATAGGTTGTAAAAGCTAGTTTGAAGTACCTGATGAAGAAAGAGCTTTTCTTCTAGCTGTCTGTTTCACCTGGTAACCTTTCTAAATGATCTGACAACAAGTGAGCTTAAATGTAAATTTTGGGTCTATTTAGAATGAATCTCTTGAAAGAGCTAAGAAATAGTACAGGTCAATAAAATCTTGAGGGGATCATATTCAGTTGAAATGAATGATTCTTCCAAAACTACATTTCTTACATGGGCTGAAATTTGCAAAGTTTCATTTTGAGGGGGAAAAAAGCCACCACAACATTTAAAAATCTAATTTTACTATTTTCATGACAATTAAGTTTTGCTTTTGATTTTACTACTTGCATTTTCTGTTTCTGTTGCGGTTTTTTCCCCCACTCTGTAAATTACAGCACATTAAAAATATAACCAGACACAGGAATTTTCTCTCCCTTATGTCATATTTACCTCCCTGTTGACATAAAACTTGTCTTCCTGGGGGGTTTGGAGTCTGGAAGATTTGTTATACGTTAAAAATTTTTCCCAAAATGGAACTTCCAGCTCTTCTGCAGCTCTAAGAGTTGATTTTCTAAAACCTCTTTGCTATTTGATTCAGATTTCATGTAAAAGAGTGATAATCCTGCAAGAGGTTATCTTGAAGTGTCCAATGCTGTATGCACCTGCAGAGGTGAGCAGACCAACTGAGGAGGTCATAGATATACATCTCAGGCAATTCAGGACAGACCTGGCTGTCCAAAATGAAAAGCTTACACTTCTGTAGTGATGACCTGGTTCTGTGGGTTATTTTTAAAGTAAAACCTGCCCACCTCCGTGTAAGGAAAGTGAGTTTGGACCAGATGAGCCCACCATGGTCCCTTCCAACCTTACCCTTTCTGTGATTCAGTCAAAGGAACAAACTGATTTTCCCTCCAGGAGGATGCTCAAGGCTGGAGGTGAGATATGGCAGATATGTGTCACTGGGACCTAAGTGTGAGTGACAATTCTGATGTGCTCCTGACCACAGAGTCTGTCTCAGCTAATTATTATGCAGTGATTGCTGAGCTGGGGGGCACTGTGTGGTTCCATCCCCCGTGACTGCCTTTTAGGGTGTTTCTGTGAGGGCTCTGGCTCTCTGAACACTCTCTGCAGAGACCCTGTGCATCCATTTTTTTAAAGTTACCTAAATCCTTTGTAGACTCAGGCCTTTGTTAAAAATAAAACTGCAGCTGAATGAGAGGACATTTAGTGCAGGACTATCAAATATGAAATTGTTTAACAAAGATAATATCCTGTTCAGATGTCACAGTGCACTATTTTGTAGAGAAACTGTTTAATTTTAATTACTTGACAATCTGAAAAAAAAAAAGATTGCTGGCTTGATTTTCAAAGTTTTCTATACTAGTAGTTTCAATCTCACTGCTTCTACACTATTATTTATGTTCAATATTCTCCATTGCTATTAAATTTATATTTTCCACCCAGTCTCTTTGGGTTTTTTTGTTTTGTTTTACGTTCCACAGAGATATGTAGTTCCTTTAAAGAAAGAGAATATTTTACATTACTTCATATGGCTCATTGTTTTGACTGCTGCTGTGTATTTCCGACAACATATTCAGGCTTTTTTGAAAGTTTTGATGTAACTGACTGCCAGCACCCGAAAGAGCATTTCAGGACTAGTGCTTGAAATGTCTATACCTTTTCCAGGCCAGCTGAGTAATGAAAACATATTTAATTATTTCCAGCCTCTCAAATGGTGAACAGCATAATTAACTCTGATGTGTATTTCCAGGCTAATTGGAGCAAACTCTAGTACCAAACTAATTGGACACAAATGTACCTCTGAAGAGCAATAAAACAAATTTATCACTTGTATTTGTCATAAAAGTTACATGAAAGTGGTATGAATACAGTATGCATAAAAAATTTAGGAAAACTTAAGATGATCTTCAAGGCAAGATGAATTTCTGACAGTTCATTCCATAATCAAATGTGTCTTTGCCTTATTTGATTCAAGCGTCCTTCCTTTGAAATGTAGCTGCCCACCGGCATGCTGGACTTCATGTCACACAACTCACTATACCATCTTCTTGGCAGGAAAATCTTTCTCTGCAGCTACTTGGATTCTCATGAATCCACTGACACACACTCTCAAGACTTTAAGACATCTGCTATTTGTCCTAAAAACTTCTGGGGTCATGCTAAATTTTATGAATTGCTTTCTTAGGAGGTGAAAAACATCTACAGGATACATCTGAGAATTCTGTCATGTCCTAAAAAGTGAAAAAGAAACTAGGCAAAGAAAAAAAAATCACCCAAAACAACAAAACCAAAGTACATCAATAACATTATAGTGGTTCTCTGAAGGATTTAAAGCTAGTTTCATCATATTGACAAAGTTTGCACACAGCTCCTGAATTTTGGCTGCCTGAGAGCAGAAAAAAATATGCTCAGACTCATTGCATCATTGTCTTAATAAGTGTATCTGGCCTTCCTTGGATTCTTTCCATTCTTTGGGGAAAGGGAACGGAAAGG